>JAOSBL010000007.1:3266298-3281834 GCA_027568915.1 Erythroxylum roraimae
GAAAAAAAAGGTATAGGTATTTTTATATTAGGAAATACTTTATGGTTTGATCAATTTAAAAAACATACACTTAAATTGATCAAACCATAAAGTATTTCCTAATATAAAAATACCTATACCTTTTTTCAGTCAAAAGGTTCATATCAAATATTCATAAAAAACATACACTTAAATTGATCAAACCATAAAGTATTTCCTAATATAAAAATACCTATACCTTTTTTAAAAAAAGGTATAGGTATTTTTATATTAGGAAATACTTTAAAAAAGGTATAGGTATTTTTATATTAGGAAATACTTTATGGTTTGATCAATTTAAGCGTATGTTTTTTATGAATATTTGATATGAACCTTTTGACTGGATATTTGATATGATCTTCATAAATTTATGTTAAATGTCCCAATGTTTCATAAATTTTTAACAACTATATTTAAATATATTTATTAATCAATTAATGTTGGTATTGTGCCTCCTTATCAAATTTCGATTAGATTCGGAAGATGAACTGATGAAGGTAGTTATTATTTCTTTAGCTAAGGAAGAGAAAGAATATTTTCATTTACCCAAGCATGGTATCTAATGCTCGTATAATGTCAATACTCATGACTTGCTGTTGTTAAAATCTTTTAGCTACCATTTCCTTATAATCCTAAACAGGATATGTTAATTGAACCATCATCGAATTCACTAAAAGAACTTACTAGCAACTGTGAAAGAAGCAATTTTGGTCCTTCGTATTAAATCAAAGAGATTTGAAATCATAAATTATTAATTGACCCTTTTAACTCATAAAATCTGTTAAACCACAAGTACATAACGCAATCGTATAAAAGTTACATAAGCTGGTTGCTGCAACAAAAATCTTAAAACACAAGATAAAAAACGTCATTACTTGCCTCAGCATGTGCCAGGCAAAAAGACAAATTCCATTCTCACCTTCTACGCCCAAATCTCCAATTTTTTCTACTTCTAGGCCAAGAAGGATCATGGATCTCGTCTACATCAACCACATATCTATGATGTCTCAGACATTTCCCGGAACCTTGCAAGGGCCTTTTTATGAAGAAGTGTTCTGTAACTGTCCCCAGCCTGCACCTCAAGGCTAGGATCCACCTTCTTCTGCTGACTCCCAAGTCCTGCTCTACGTTCCATGCCTTGTGCTTGGACAGGTTGAATCATTCCACTTCCGTCCTTCCCCAATCCCTGCATATTGTTCCAAGTACCAATAAAAAGGAAGACAATCCAGAAAGTTTAATGTCAAGAGTCTAGCTTGACCACTGCTTGTTGGAGAATCATTCCACTGGGAAACCATTAACTACAGTAGCTCTTTTTATAGATATGGTATATAAACCAGTAAATACGATAGGAAGAATACACAAGTAACAAAGTTATGTTCACCAGTAAATAGCTAAAAGGATGCTATGTCTCTACTAATTGGAAGGGCAGAAAGCATAATAACAGCAATCAACAGTAACTAAGAACAGCAGAATGTATGTAGAAGAAGGAAAAGATACCAAGCCTTCCTGCCAGCCCATATTGCGAAGCATTCGATTGCCCACATTACTTTCATCAATTGCCTTATCTGCTGTAATCACCTCATAACTCTGAGCACCCGTGTTAGCATCTCCACCACCACGGCCTCCACCGACACCAGGAGGGAAGGGCATTGAATCCAAGGAAGTTTTTTTGAATGCCGAATCCCGACCTTCATAGTTTACAAGTCATAAACAGACAATTTCAAGCAAGTTAATAGAAATCAGGAAATAAACAACCAATTGACCATCAATTCAGATAACCAAAAAAACTGCAAGTTCATGATCTGATGAGCATTCATTGGCCAACCAAATGCCACAAGCAATGAATCATTGCTAATATATCTAAAATGTAAGACTGTATGGAAAATAATAAAGGTTTATTTACAAACCGATAGCTAACAAACTTACCTGAATCCCCAAACCCACTATCAAGCAGATCATCTCCAAAAGAGGATGATGAACCATACAAGCTCCTCCTTTCAGCTGCACGATCCCTGTAGGTATTCTGAGTTTGTTCCTTTTGAGTAGAAGATTGTGGCATTTCAGAAAACCTCCTCTTGCTAGTCCCAGGAGCCATAGGAGGTGCGTAAGAGCCCAATGCAGATGCATCTGTCCTGAAGGGAGTTGCAACATTTGATACATCTGCATGTGGTACAGAAGAAGAGGTAGGAATTCCACTAGATGACCCTGAATATTCAGTATCAGATTTCATCACACCTCGCCCAGAGCCCCTTATAACCCCCATCAAAGCTCCACCAGAGCTGTTACCCACAGGTCTTGACTTTACAGCAGATTCCAACCTAACAGTCTCAGAAAAAGAGTAGGCCATGCCAACTCCCAAACTGGAGACAGGATTTTCCTTGGTGGTCACTGCATCAGCTTTCAACTTGCTTTTCGAAGCATGTCCAACTGTAAAAGGTCTATCATCAACAGAAACAGTTGGCTGATTGTCATCAAGGGCCACACGAGTTGCTTGCCCTTCATGACTCCTCTGCTTCCACATAGTCAGTACATTGTTCATTTTCTTCTTATTGGCCAAAATACTGCTTTTGGAGGCAAGTTTTATTTCCTTTGCCTTCTCCTTCCCCTTTTTCTCGGCAGCTAACGCTGCTGCAGCAGCAGCTTGGACTGCATCAGGTAGGGATGCAGCCTTCTCCACTGAAGTAATGGTAGCAGCCGGTGCAGATATTACTACCTTTCGGTCATTAGGACCATCTGATGGCTTGGACTGCTCAGATTGTTTTCCAGATGCTTTTTCTTCATTCTGATCTATGCAAGGGATGTACTGCTGAGTGTGGTTATCAAATGTATACCAAATGCCGCTGTTACCATCATAATAAAGACCTGAACATGTAAGGGCAATAAATCAAAATTTGAATAAAAGGCACTATCAAACTTGGACAAACCACATCATGGTACATGTCACAGTTGCAGTTTTCAATTTCCCAGATAAAGGACTACAAATAACAATAACACAGAATTCAGAAGTTCTAGATCAAAAAGACAGTTCAAATTTGGGGTTTAAATCAAATTGCCAAACTGCAGAACCATGAAACTTAAACCACATGCATGCACACTTCCAAGCCATCAATGCATAACTCTCCCCGCCTGCAACAACTATCAGCTTTCAGAACTGTTTTACATCTCCAAAGCACAGAAAATTGGAAAATCAAAATAAGGATATGAGCCATTCAGTAATTAGCATCCAAGCCGACTCTACCCAGACAACTTACTTATGGAGATGGTAAGGTGATGAAAAGATTCAATATCAATATGTATGAGAAATCTGTACCCAACATACACGGATACTACTATAGCTAATTCATATCATACTTCTACTCATACCTGTACCAGATATATGCTATAGTTCACGCATTCATTATACATGTCCAGACTATACTGTTTGCAAGCCATGGTGTTGTAAAATTAAAGTTCATGCAAGTCAAAGTAAAAATATTGTTGCTTCTTCTGGCAAAGAGTCCTAGTGTCAGTTGATGGTTTATGACTATGTTTTCTAGTCGAGATTCAGTTTAGTGACTTTCATTATCCAAATACAAATCTCAATTATTCATATAAACTTCATAAATATGACACAGTTCAATATTTTAAGTTTTTGGTTCTATACAATACATGTTCAATAACAGTGGAATCATTTCAATCTTTTTTTTTTTTTTTGTAAAGTGGAATCATTTAAATCTTTATAGCCCATTTGTAGAACTTGCGCTACACTATTTGTACCTTCTTGGAAAAATATGACAACTTCATGTGTAACTGATTACCTGATGGACATGAAAATCAGTTTAGATACAATCATAGTGACACTCCAATACCTGATTGGATATGAGTACGGGAAAGATTTTTTCTTTAAGGTGACCAATACCTAATCCAGAACTAACTCATTACCATTCTAACCCCAACTGTTGAAACAATATGTATGTTTTGGACTCCTTAGCAAGTGTTCCTACCACGGCTGTTTCATCACTAGCTCTTGACTGCAAATTTTCAATCATGTTACAAGCTCACATTTCTAATGCAAGGAAACCCAAAACAAAAAACATAGTACATTGGAGAATTGTAACTTTCAAAGAAACATATTTGAGTCTTATAGATTGCACTGTAGAAGTCAAAGCTGTCATATCAATAAATTGAACATTTCAATTCATTGGCTACATCAATCAAAGCAAATCCCGATGATTCATCTTATTAAAATAACACTGCAATCAAGAATAAGATTATCAAGATTTAGCAATTATTTCCGAACTCAAATTCTACTATTGAATCTGTAAACACATTTCATTGAGGGATTTTCTTAGACAAATTACCAGTGTAACCATAAGGTTATTACTTAGCAGTGGATTCTTTCTTAGGCATCCTCCACACAAACTAGTATCTGAAAACTTGAATAATCTATTGAAATGCACTCGGATTCTTTTGGATTTTATGTGATTCTTCCTTGGTGCTTGTTAGGGTCTGGCACATGAGAATCACATTCCCAGAAAGGAAATGGAAAGCAAGTGAGAGTTGCAATATGGCTTTTGCATTTAGCAAGACTACTCCAAGAGACAAGGGGACATCTTCAGTTACAAAATAGCAATGTTGCACAAATCATTGAACTGATGCACTTGAGTTACCGTGCAAATAAAATAAGCATATATTAGACGAAGCACCTGTGTTTCCATCATAGTAAAACCCTGAAGCAGCATCATAATAGTAACCAGATGCTTCATCCCAGACAAAGCCAGATTGCTTGGAAGAACCATCATTTTGAACTGAAGCAGTTTGTTCATGCCCATTGGTAGATTGTTTGTCATCTGGATTATATTCCTTTGGTGCCCATCCATATGCATCATACTGAAAAAGAAGAAAAAGAAAAAGAAAATAAAATTGTGTATAATGTAAATAGAAAACCCAAAAAGAAGCCAGTAAGCAAGTGATATCAATAGGAATAGTAACTATATAATCGCGTGTCAGCAGGTGAATGTCTTCATTGGGATAAGAGAATCAAAATTTGAAAAAGGAACACTAAAAGGCATATCAAGATCATTGACTTATGAGCATCATCAGTAATTTTTAAAAGATTCTTCTGACCTACCCGAGGAGTTTACATCAATCCATATATTCTGTTAGAATAGTTTATCTTCCTCAATCAGCATGGAAGTTAAAGGAGCTTCCAGTGAGTTTTTATGCAAAACAAAATTTTGTTTGTTGTTCATAGCAGGATGTACAACAATTTGGCAAGAATCAATGGTTCTTGCTGGTATCTCCAGAACCCAGTTGAAGTGCTTTTCCTGGAAAATTGTTAAGAGGACCTAACTCAACATACTTTGCACCAGATCCTACTGGTGTGGAAAAAATGTTGCCATCTTCTGACAAGGAATCAAAATATCTATCTTTCTTAACCAATTTTATAGTCACCTCTATTATCTAATTTTTCTTTCCCCTGCTAATCTCTTGTTTTACATTAACGAGAGCTCTTCCATCACTTCAATCTGGATAATCACAACAAATTCATATGACCAAAAAATATTGTTGATACTATGGATGTCTATTAGCTTAGGCTCATAAAACTTGAAACATTCTAATTCTATTTTCTCATAATGTTCCTTACATTTGCATGTTGTGAACAGAAATAGGTTGTACATATCAGTGATTTTTCACTAGTGCTGTCCAAATATAGAAATGTAAACCTGAACCTCCCAAATAATTTCTTGAATACCTGTTGTGCAAATGCTGCAGCCTCAATAGCAGCAGCTGCTAGACTGCTTGACTGTGAAGGTCCTGACGCCCCAGATCCCGGACCAAGAATGCTCTTTGCATACGCCACTCTCAAGATCTGTCCATTTCTTTCAAGTGTTGTTCCATTAGTTGCTTCCAAAGCTTTAGTAGCATCTTCAACCTATGGGATCACAGAAATGTATATCATACTGCTTGTGAAATAATTCCCAGTATCCAGTGAGAAAGAACATAGAATGACAGGATGCATCAGAAAACAGGACTATATGAATGCTCTAGGGTTTTAAAATCCTATTTATCTCCCAACAAATGCTCAAAATGAAGTTTGGAATCCAAGTGAGATGGGTGAAACATTAGCAAAAGCAAATAATCAATAGAGAAGAGGATATTGAAGGAGCAACAAACAAAATTATTGAATTGTAGGAGTAAAAGACCAAATATATTGAATACAAGCTAGAGTTACGATGAGCTAAAGAAGGATGCTTCTTAGTAGAAATTAAAAGTCCCCAGACCACAATAATAACTGCAATAATATTTAAAGGTAGACATTCCAATTAGTTTGAAGCTCATGCCAGCCATTGTAACTGAACAGAAATTGCATAGAATAAAGTAGGATAATAGAAGCAAAACATTCATTAAGTAAACAAATGTTATCCAGCATCACCTCCTTGAGATGGGAAGAACTCAACTGCAAAGGAAGAGAGTTTGACAACCTATGGAATATATATGTACAAAGGAGTTCAAACCAAGCATTTATAAAATAAGTAATTGCATTTCACCAGATTCTGCTACAACAGTCAACCCTCCTCAAGTTGTCTGTTTGAAATTCAAAACATTGAATAACATTTAGCCACACCTTCGAAAATTAGCAAACTTGATCTGAGACTACAGCCACTTTCAAATTATCAAAAGCATACAAGCCACTTTCTGGAGGATCTGCTATGACATTTAATCAAACTGTTCTATAATTTTATTCTTTTTCATAGGTAGCCAAGCTAGCAATGCAGGGCCCTGCAAACATCTATTTAATTTCTAAACTGGTTAGTTAATGCAGATAAGAGTTCAACTTTCAAGCCTAGTTTTCCACCCAAAAATAGTAGAAGTTTAAAATTTTGCATGCTAGCTAGTTTATGCAGAAACAGTGGTAAAGTAGGGACATATTCCACTGAAAAAAAAAATTTCTGTCGAATCCAACAACCACAGTTTTTTGGTTACGTGAGCATTCACTTGCATTGTTTTATTCACTAATGAAAATTATAGCAGCAAGCATTATGACACAGAAGCTTTCCTATCCAAACTAAAACTTGATAAGAGTCCTTTGAAAAGATATAACATGGCAATTAATCCCATAACAATATCATTGCAGAATAGTGTCAAGTGAAACACTGCCTTTATAGTTAGGCATGTAGATGATGAACCACAATCCCACAGAACTCCACATGACCAGACGGCCTCCCTTAAATTAACAACTTATTATGGATCTGGGTTTTTCAAACATATTATGGTACTTTACAAAAAATCAGTAACATAAAATTCTATCTACCAGTTTTACAATATTAAACCTAATAATAAGTTCTCAAAACAAACACTACTTTGCTCCTCTATGTTTTGCAAAAACACTCGAGTGTAAGAGTTATTAATTGAGAATCACAATAGAAATGAACATAAAGGACTACACTGTTGAACAAATTCAATCAACAGTGACAAAATAACGTACCGAGTGGAAATGTACAAATGCAAATCCCCTTGAAACATGAGTGAACTTGTCTCTAACAAGGCGCAGGTCCTGTAAAAATTGAAACAAAAGGTTTCACCAGAAAGTCAAGAAGAAAAAAGCATATATCATCAATGAACTAAATAAATAAAGTCAGAATTTCCTCACCTTGATGGGAGCATGCTTGGAAAATTCATAGCGAAGCATCTCCTCATCAGCATTTTCATCCAATCCACGAACAACTAGCACATGAGTGGGTCCTGATTACAAAGAAAATTAACATACTTTTACATAGACAACACATCAAACATGTTTGCAGGAAGTAAGAACTTAAACCAACCCGATTCAAACCCTTTCCTTCCTAAGGGCATTGGATTTGACAAAGCTATATCTGCTGATGGTGCATCGTCAGTTCGAGGCTCATTACACTGCAATAATAGATAAAAATAGGGCTATCAATTGATTTAATGTTATTTATCCAAAATCCTTTCCAACTTCTAAGCGTCCTTGGAAAATGATATTTTTGGCTTTTACACAAGGCTCAACATAAGTACCCTACAATTATTTGAGGATCTGTTTTGTACTACTACTGAATTTACTGTGCTTACGTCTTGTTAATTCTCTCTTTGACAGAGTTGTTGCTGTCTTTTCTCTTTAAGTTTCCATCGGTTTTCAAAACCGATAAAAGCAACTTTCAAAAGTTCTCAAATCACATCTAATTTTCTCATTACCAGCGATTTCAGGCATTATTCTTTACCAGCACTAAATGATGATCATATGCATGAGAATGCTAATATAGGTTGTGTCCTGGCAACAATTTTTGGACAACCAACCAGTAAGTTTATCAGCTAAAATACTGGACCCTTAATTAGAAAACCTCTTGGACTATGAACTGAGTTTATAATTCAACTTAAAGTGCTGATTACTACAACCAACATGTTTCCAAGAAAACAAGAAATAAATCATAATCAGAAATAAAAAGTTCACATAATTGCTGACTTGTAACTCAACCTCCTAGTACGAATCAAGAACAAGGAGGAAAGACAAACCTGAAAACAGGATGTTCGCCTCGCAAAATTGACACAACCACAAATGATACACATCCAATCACATGGCACTGCAAGGCTTCTATGGTTGACATGACCAGATCTTATAGCATTGTCTCTACCAGAAGGTCCACTTGACCCTACAGTTGGCTTACTACTGAAAGACAACATAATAGCATCGATTACAGTTTACGTAAATTATGCAGCCATGTCACTAGGCTAGTAAAAATTGCCATACTTATGCCGAATTACGTCAGAATATTATTATGTGATAAAAGGATAAGAAATGTTTTAAAAGTGACTAAAAAAAGGTGAAATCTGCGCAAAGACTCTGTCCAAATACAAGCAACACATAAGTTTCAGGCCACAAAACCATAGTTGATAAACTTATAAAGTTTTTCTTGCTTATAAAAATTTGTAGCTAGTTAGGTGTTTCTACTTGAGAAGGAACCGTTGCTCTTATACTTACAAGCATGCTAGTGATGAACAATAAATCATATTACAGTTCAATCCTTATCTTTTCATTTAATGATTTTCTTATTATGTTTGCCCGTCAAAGGGGATTTTTTAAATTCAAACAAAGTGTTCATGTTCTTAATGTATTAGCATAGTAAGTACAAAATACAAAACTCAGCATCCATAGACCTCCACAATTTAGGACTGGATCTTTTCTCAGCTCACTAGGAACTTCACGATTCTCAACAATGAGTACTGTTCTCTTTCCTAAGAATGATTCCTAAACGAACTATTTTGCTGCTAGTATTTCACTAAAGCAACTTATACTAGTAGGTATTTACAGATATTATGAGCATGCATATTGATTCCACCATTTAGAATAGTATTTCATTCTTAATTCAATGAGTTTTTTTATTAATTTTAACACCTAATATTTTAGCTTCTTAGACTTTGACAAACTCCATTCCTTAAATAATCAACCTTGACTTCAACTCCTGTCCTCCATTAGAAATTTAAAATATTATTGCAATGGCTTCACCATGATGATACCTATACTCAAAGAAAAGCTTCCTTCCATCCACAACAAGACCATCATCTCCAATCCTATCCATCATTGCACATGCAGCATCCTGCTCAAAAGAAGACAGCCTTGAGGAACAATTGTCAAAAAAGAACAAGAAAACAAAACACTGCACACTTCAGGGTTATGTGCGATACATACCACAGAAGGAAAATCAATAAACGCAAAGCCTCGAGAGATCCCAGAATTACGTTCTTTAATCACACGAACATGACGAAGTGGTCCCCATTCAGCCTAATTGCAAAAGAAAGGTAAGCTGGTATCATAGAAATCACAGGAGATACATTAAAATATTTCAAATGAAGCAGGTACAATAAGACATTACAAGTATTTGATACAAATCTTCTTCAGTTGTCTTTTGTGAAAGACCCTTCACTACAACAGTTGCAGAGGGGGCCTGCAAAAAGGGACAAGTTACTGGACAAAGCCTTCTAACATAGAATACATATCATCTAAATTACGCAAAAATGGCATATGAGGCGCACCACAGAATAATTCCCACGTAAACGCCTCTCATCATGATCCCTACGCTTCTCAGATCTGTCCAGTTGACTATCATCATAGCTATCTTCTCGTTGACTTCGACTATGACTTCGACTATGACTTCGACCTCGAGGGGACCTTGACCTCAACCGATCATCATGTCCACGGGATTGAGATCGTTCGCGTCTTCTTTGAGGACTTTGATCCCTTTCCCTACTCAAACCTCGCTTATCACGTTCTCGATCTCGAGATCCATGTCTTTTCCAATTACCATCTCTTCTACTGCCTCTATCATGATCAGAATCATAACTATACCTACTATATTCATAATCCCTTTCACGACTATCCTCTCTATTTTGATAGGAGACCCGACGTTTATAGTCATAGCTGTCATACCCATAATCATCACGATCACGTTCTCCGAACCTAGAAGGCCTGTCAAATTCGTGACTATGAGGATCACCAATAGTTCGATACCCATCTCGATCTAGAAATGGATAAACATCATGATCTTGAAAAGCATCCAAATCATGATGAGAACCAATGTATGGTTTCTCATGTCTCTTAGACTCTCTATCAACTGGATATTCTTCCTCATAACTTCTACGTCTTGAATGAGACCAAAAGCCGGTAGAAGGATTTGGTGGATAATTTCCCCTCTCAACAATTTCACGGTGGAAAGCATTTCTTGGGTATGTACTATCCCTCGAGTAACGTTCATCCAAAAACCTCCTATCATCATATGAACCACCATCCCTGACATAATAAAATCAAGTTGGAGGGAAGAGAAGAAATGATATATGATATCACAGCCTTAGACACTAAACAAAAGAACAACAAAACAGCACATGCAATAGCTATATAGTTTCAAGAACAGATAAAAGTAAGGGGTAGGAAGAACATGGAAAGAAGATCTACACTGAATAGTTATACCCATAACTAGCATTTAACATCATGGTAATGGCGTAGTATCAATCAGCACTCACCGGTAGTTTGGGTCATGGATGCTGCCATACCCTTCCAGAGCCTGTGGATTGAAGAGAATAAGCAATGTCAGCAACAAATAGCAATCATGATAGGAGGGTTAGGCAAATCCATCCCATATCTTCACAACAGCCCCCACAGCTTTCTTTCCTAAAATTTTGTTGAGTAGTATATCATCCCATCATAATGTGATTTTATTTTAAGGAGGAAACCACAAAATTACGCTGTTATTATCCCATCCTTGCCGGAGACTGTAGCGACCATCACCAGGATCCATTTCTCGCAACCCCCACACCCCTCCTGCCACGTTTCTGGATGATTCTAATGTTTTTTTTCCTGTAAATATAATCCACAAATACACAATTATCCATCTCATACTGAACCATAAATCCCCACAACTTAACCTTCGTCTCCTGTGTCTTACAATTTCGAGTCAAACAAACATTACCGGCAATACCCTAACTTTCACTGTATCTGTAATACACGACAAGGCAAACCGACACAGAATTGAGGCCATGGGAAAGGGGGAAAAAAACCTTAAATTTCAAAATCCGACAGGGAGCAGAAGCATTAATGTAAACAATCGGGGGATCCCGTGATCCTTTCTTTCTCAAAATTAAGTATATATATATATATACACATAATTGAACGTACAGTACCTTTCTTCCGGAGATACGTACATCTATCCTTGAATCATGCCTCTATCATCTTGCCTTGAACACAAACTGGATCTATTAGCTCTCGCTGTCTGCCTTCTCCGCTTTTCCTTGAATTTCTCAATAAAGATAATATTAACCAGAGAAAAAAAAGGGCAAATAGAAGAAGAGATAGAGCGTCTGGTAGAGAAAGATACAGCGATAAGTTCCTAACGACGGAGGCAGATAAACTAGAACGCAGAACTGACCGATGCAAAACGAGGGAAGTAGTGCGCAGAAGAAACATTGGGTTTGCTATATATCATTATTATTTATTAATTTCATGTATTGAAATTATGGTAAATTACAGTGATAAATTTTAAAAATATTTATAATATTAGTCACATCTACAAAATTTGGAAATAAATAACATCCTTTCGTCACAAAATTTAAAGGAGTGTAATAATACGTAACTTTACTTTCATACAGTAAAAAGATTGTTTCCGTAATAATAAATAATAATAATTAAAAAATTTAATCGGTTTAATCGGTTGAACCGTAAAAATCTTAAATCTTTTAATATTTTAGTTCGATTTTCAACTTTTCAATACAATTTATTTTAATAACTCTTATTATTAAAAATTAATTAATTTGTTAATTAATTAAATAATTTTTATAAATTAATAAATTATTATAAACTAAATTTTTATTTAATAATTTCATTTTTTATACTTTTGAATGATAAAAACATTTTCTTTAAATTATTTTTTAAAATTTTATTTTATTTAATCTTTAACTAATTCTAATATTTATTAAACTGCGTAAACTTCTATTTGTTAAAGCATTAATTAATACTCTAATTAACAGTCTTTGTAGTCGATGTTAAAGTCTTTTCCTTTTCAAACAATTATATCTCATCTAGTATTAAATTCAGTTTTTTCAAATCTTTTTTAAAAATCTTAACTAAACAAATTGATGTGAGTGGTTCAGTACTCTCATCTCTTAATCAGAGGTTTTGAGTTCGAGTCCTAAAAATGGAGAAATCTATTTAACCAGCACTTTACTCCTTACAGGCTGACCCGATGCGAGCGAAGATTAATCTAAAAATAAATGACTTAAAAGCGTCTTCCCACAATTAACCCGAGCTAGTCCATGCTACCTTTGGAAGCCTTTTTCCCAAAAGTGCAATCTTAGGTCACCATTATACGATTCTCCTTGATACTCCACCCACACGTACAGGTAAAGTTGGTGAGTTTCCTTCTTTGATCTAACAACTTTCAAGTAAATTGGAAATTGTACGAGCTAGAACTCCTGCCCCTTCTATTATGAATGATGCTACAAATCCAAACCTTTTAAGTAAAGATGTATCACTGTCAACAAGGCGCCCAGAGCCTGGAACATGTTTTGGTCAATAAGGATGTGATATTCATATTTAGGTTCATTAGCGCATCTATTATTGAGAAAGTCTTTAAGTTGGAGCCTTGGCATGGAAATGGAAAGTCAATCATGCTTCATATCTTGAAAAGGCCACCACTAGGACGGAGAATATCCTCGTACTAGTTGAAATGCATAATTCAGGGCAGTATCAATTGGTCCAACTAGGAAAAGTTTTTGATATTGAAGAGCACATTGAACTATTAGGGATCCAGGACATGAGA
This sequence comes from Erythroxylum roraimae, assembly GCA_027568915.1. Taxonomy (NCBI): domain Eukaryota; kingdom Viridiplantae; phylum Streptophyta; class Magnoliopsida; order Malpighiales; family Erythroxylaceae; genus Erythroxylum; species Erythroxylum roraimae. The sequence goes on from JAOSBL010000007.1 coordinate 3,279,624, forward strand.
GTAATTATCTAGAGCTGAGTCAGAAACCAATAATGTACTCATATCATGGTATAAAGTTGAAGAACTAGCAGTAAACACAGGGGAAGCAATAAATAACCAAGCCAGTGAACTAATAGAAAAAATGAGAACAAAAAGCAATTAATAACCAGGCTAGTGAACAAAAAGTTCAGTACTGGCTAGTGAACTTTTTGTTTAGTACTGGCGATATACAAAATATTAGTTGAGTATCAGACATATTTGAAAATTTTAAAAAATTTGAGGACCAATTTTAAAGTAATAAAATCAGCTAACCCTAAATTATACATGACACTCTTGGGGTCTTCTCCTCTCCCGACATTTTTTGTCAATGTTTGCCTCTGCTTCTGTGACAATATCTCTGTGGCCTGTGCCTCACTCTCTCTACCTTTGCTTGTTTGCTTGTTCGCTTGTTTGCTCATAAACCTTGGTTCCACATGATCTCCAACTATAACATCATTTGGATGACCAACTTTTTCTAGGAAAGACCCCAAGTTGGGTTGCAGCTACTATAGTAGTTGTCATGGCTTTTGTTGTGCAAAGGTTGCACTTGTAGATGAAAAGGGAGGGCATGAACACTTGAACTAAAGCTAAATGGAATTGTTCTAATTATTAATAAAAACATGCGCTCATTAGCTTAATAAAAAATAATTAATAAGACAATATTTAAAATTTAAATTATTAAATTAAGATTTTAAAAAATTATGCAATAAATAGTGTTTTTGAAAATAAATATTTTTAAATTTATCATCTCTTTTTATTAATAATAGAACGATATTTAGATTCACATAAAAAAATAATAGTTACATTTTATTTACAAAGAGTACTTAAAAATATGTTAAAATGAAAATTCAGAGGCCTTAATTTTTTTATTTCTTTTTTAAATTGTTAATATAAATGTAACTATATTTTATTACTGATAATGATTAAATATTAAGATAAAAATATATTTATTATTGATAATTAAATATTAAGATAGAAACTATATTTTATTATTGATAATAATTATTCTTTCTATTTGATTTTTGATTAATTTTTATTTATTATATAACAAAATTATAACATTTTAAGTAATTTGTATTATCCTTAATTTCATATTTATATTATAATTAAATGATCTTTTTCATATTAAATATAGTTATTATTTATATGTGAAATATGTGAAAAGTAATATTAATATAAGTAAATAGATTGTTATTATTTAGAATTTCCATTATCATCAGTTTTTAGACAAATTTGATATAAAATTATAAATTATATAGTACAATATATTGAGGTACTATTTTGTAATTTTTTAAAAAATAGAGATTATTTATAATTTTATATCAAATTTGCTTTATATTATTTGTAATTTTATAAAGAGGCAGAGGTAAAGGTTTTGAATAAACAAGTTTATGGTTTTGAAACTTTAAAATGTATGGCAAGCAATGTTACGAGTTTCGTATTGTATTCGTCAAAAATGGTACTAAACATAGTGACATCGTACTAGAGATCGGTAATGGTATACAAAATATTAGTTGAATATCGGACATACTTGAAAGGTTTAAAAAATTTGAGGGCCAATTTAAAAAATATAAAATCAGCTAACTCGAAATTATACATGACATTCTTGCACGGCATATGGTTAATGTGATCCATATGCTGAGACGGAACGAAACAAAAATTTGGAGATAGAATAGAACAAAAATTGGAGACAGTGAGGTGTTTGGTTGTGATGGACAAAACAGATAAAACTGTATTTGTCTCGAGGACAGAATGTGTTTGGTTGCAGTTGACAGAACATAAAAAACAATGTCAATGACTAAAGTACCTTTGCGGTATAATATGATTGGAAATATGTAATTCATTGATTATTTTGAAATAAATGATTTGTATTAGTAATTTAACTGTATCTATAAATAAGGAATTTAAAAAATGAGTAATATAAAACTTTAATGAAATGTGCTATTGAATAGCAAAAAATTCGTACAAGTTAACAATAAAATGAATTACATTAAATATTTTTATAATTGTATCAATATTTATTTTAATTGTATTTGTAATTTTTTAATTACGATAAAATAAAATGAAAAACCTAAATATTTAATGAAATGGGAAACCTAAAAATTAAATGAAATGAGTTATTGAATAAAAAAATCCTATAAGTTAGAAATTTTAGTACATAATAATTTAATAAAACATCTAAGCATTCATGGA
>JAOSBL010000007.1:3281934-3307454 GCA_027568915.1 Erythroxylum roraimae
CCTTGACTCCATGCCATTTTTTTCTTCAAAGTTGCAACTTCATTTAGTTGTTCATTTGTTGGAAGTGAAAATTGATTTGCTATTGATGAGGGTTCATTGGCAGTAGGAACAATTTCTTCATTTCGACGAGTCCGCCTATTTGGATCCATGACATAAGCACTCTGTGCTTCAACCAAAGTTCGATACCCCTTAAATCTAGCATTAGGAAACCCCTCAGTTGCCAAATTAACATCATCCCAATTTGTAAAAATACCTACTTGACGCCCAACAAATACAACATAGAAGTTAGATCTGCCCATAGTTAAGTACCTGAAAATGAATCATATCCTCATCATTCATACACTTACATAAATGACAAATATTAAAATGTTAATAAACCAACCATTCATCATTGATACACAAGTGTATAAACAAAATCAACAGTTCATCATATCATCATTCAACATCACATAGCCTATTTGAAGACAATGCAAAACCTAGCTTTCCTATTAAGCTACTATGAAGCTAGTAGCTCCACAAAAACAGTGAGCCTGAAAGTAACAGGTCACAACCAAAAAATTACAGTCCGTTACAAGTAATAGCATAAGCAAAAATAGTTAAGCTAGAAGCATTGTTACCATCCTACATTACCATATAATAGTATACTGTAACCTACTAATTAAGGAATAAAACATAAAGTCAAATTTCATCATCTAATAGGCTCCTCACATAAGCCTATTTCTAGTATGCAGTTAAACCCTAGAAAAGATTCCCAGCATGAGCATTCTTTGAGAAGATCCTTGCAGTCCTAACAACTTCTTCAGTGGAGAAACTTAAATTCTCAAGCTCTTCACCTAGCTTAGCTCCAAATTGTCCTACAATGGCATCATCAATGATATTAGCATTCTCTCTACTATTGTCAATGGCACGAGCAAATGAAGTAACAAGGCTTTCTAACACTTCAATATCCCTCATCTTCCTTTTCCCTTTGTTTTATTGGTTCCCTTTTGTATTGCTGGAAGAGGCAACATAACCAGTGAGTTGGGCTGAAGCAGTTGGAGCAGGAGTGGCCGATGGGCCTGCGGAATCTGATGGGGCAGCAGGAGCTGGTGGAGCAGTTGGTGCATCACCTTTAGTTTCATCAGTCTCAAGCTGCGCAACAGCATCAGCAGCATCTTGAGCTCCTGCACCAGTGGCTCTGTCTTTCCCAAAGACAAACTCAAGTCTAGGGTAAAGCGAGAAAGGCTTTCCAGGAGTGTAGTACTTTTTGGGGTGTTTCTGAAAAAATATCAGAAAACTTCAGCATGAAAAACATATTATTATTATTATTAGGACGCTTCTATAAATAACCAACAAATCAAAAAAAAAACCCTCATCCATTCTTCCAGCATTTGCTTGCTATCAACCTCAATGCATTGCTTGCTTTCAACCTATTGCAGTTCAACATGTCAAAGGCTGTCTGATATTTATCCTTCAACCTCTTGTGCTTATTTTTGGTATTCCTCTTGTCAATGCCACAATCAGGTAACTTCTCTACCATCATTCTAGCAAGAAATTGTAAAGTACCAGGATTAAATTGCCCATTATCAGCTCTGTCACCAGCAACAACTACCTCCTCCATGAAGGTCACAAATGCTTCTGTTTCATCTGAAGTCCAAACTCTTAACATTGCACCTAAACCATGCAATGCCATACCCCAAACCATTCCAAACCATTTCCCTAACTGATTAACCAACATACATTGAAACTTTTTTTGAAATAAAGAAAACAATATTGAAATAAAAGAAACATGTAATTAAGTACAAATAAACATAAATTTAATTGTGTCTTCTCAAATTCAGTTACAATGAAAGTCAACAATATAAAGAGAAATTAAAACAAACCCCCAATTTAGTTACAATGAAAGCCAACCAAATTTAAACCCTCAATTCAATTAAAAAAACATTAACTAAATGAAAGTTCACAATTTAATGGTTTCTTCTCCAATCATCAAACATGTTCTTACCTAAATCCTCTCTCCATTGACTCCATTCATTACTTGTCTCAACACGATCAACAAATTCTAGGAAAGGTGCATCTTCCCCAATTGGCATATCCTCAGCTTCAAGAGGAGTAAGCCCTGCTGGATCATAAGTCATATGCAACCTAATAAAGTTGTGCAGAAGGCAACATGTAAGAATTATGTGCACATGAGTGGCTTTTGGATAAAAAGATGGATTTCTTAAGATTTTCCATCTTTTTTTTCAATAAACCAAATGCACGTTCAATCACATTTCTGGCAGATGAGTGTCTCTTATTATAGAGCTCTTTTGGGTTAAAAGGTGCCCTTCCATCTCTTGCCCACTCTTGAATATGGTATCTTGTGCCTCTAAAAGGTGTAAGAAAGCTAGGACCATTGGTATAGCCAGCATCTACTAAGTAGTAATTTCCTATAAACAAATGACACTATTACTATTGTATTTTTAATCAAACCTTTTTTTAAAAATAGCAAAATTCTGAAAATTCTTATCTTACATATCCCTTGGAACTTGAAGTCTATTAGGCCTAGTAACAACATCATGCAAAACCCTTGAATTAGATGCTAAACCCTCCCATCCAGCAAGAACAAAAACAAAGTTTAAGTTCTTATAACACACCCCTAACACATTAGTGCATATTTTCCCTCTCCTAACTATGTATTTGGGTTTGTCTGCCAGGACTATTATTTCTAAATAGGTTCCATCTAAAGCACCAAGGCAACTATTTGAACAAAATTACAATAACAAAAAGTTCTAGTTTAGTATTTTAAAAAAGTAAAATTAGACAATTTATTGTACCTAATTAAATTTACTAACCTTAAACCATTTCCATCTATTGTTTGTGCAATCCTCAGGAATTGATATGGGCTTGACATACAGTAGATGTTGAAGCTTTAGTATAACCTTCAACATATTATAGAAGACCCTACTTATTGTTTCTCCTGACCTCATAAACCTAACTTGTAATACTCTATTAGATTCATTATGTGCTAATATTCTTAGAAAGATTAAAACTTTTTCTTCAATAGGCACATGGCCATTATTCCTCAACCCACCATGGACTTGAAGCATTTCACATAACAATGTAAATGCATTTAAGTCCATCCTTAAATCCCACTGGCTATTCCTATCACCCTCATTCAAAATCCTATCTATATTAGCTTGCCTAGTTGGTACTGTCAATGCCTTACTACCTTTAGCATTTTCACTCCAACTCAGTTTTTTTGTGTATACATATAAGCATAGCAACATGACCATTCTCATAAAATCCAATTCCCCATTCCAAAGCTCAAACAAAGTTGGACACTTAAACATAGCATCATGATCCTTGTTATCCATTTTTGTAAATAAAAACTGCCTATAAAGATAAAAAAAAATATAATGATCATAAACAAGCCACAACCAACAATACAAGAATAAACAACAACTAAAAATTTCATTAGCAAAAACACCAAGAAAAAGAACATCAAACAACAACTAAAAATTTCATTAGCAAAAACACCAAGAAAAAGAACATCTCATTACATCATATTTTAATCAGATTTGCAAGCCCTCCAAACCCAATGACTACCATATTACATAGAAGCAATGTTAAAGTGTGAGTAATGTGATGACTACCATAAGATACACTTGTTATTCAAGAAACAAAATGGCTGCAGCTCAAACACATGTAAATCTGAAAACAAGCTGCCCTAATTGCTGATGAAACTCCATAAAAAGAGTTACCAGTCCACCCCAGATCATAGAACTCCAAAACACAATAACTTTCCCAGAAGACTATTGACCCCTCCATCTTGGACTGGAAATGGGAAAAAAAAAACCCTAATGGTGATAACGGAAAAAGAAGGCCAGGAGAAGGCGGTGGTTGAGGACCAGGACCTAAGATCCCAGATTAAGCCATTGGTGAAAATGCAAAATTTGGTAACAGTGGAGGAAACTAAATTCCAGGAGAAAGCAATGGATAAGGAGACCTTGGAGACAACGAATTCATGTAACGTGTGGGGGACGACAAAAGGAATTGAGAGGTACGAGAAGGTAAAAGAGGAGGTCCATTAATTTGTGAAGATGGGAAATTAGTCATGGGCGGTACAAGGCCATTAACTTTTGGGAATGGTACTGTAGGCAAAGGTGGACTAGGAAGTATCCCAGAAGATGGTGGATTAGGCTAAATTTGACCTAGTAATTGTGTTTGCAATTGATGTGGTTGTAAGTGGGGTTGAGCCTGACTTCCTCGGAGGGTAGGATCAATCATCGAATTCTGAAGGTAACGCATGTATGTTGAAGTAGGAGATTCAGTAGTATTTGCCCAAACTGAGTCACCAGGTGTCAATTGTGGCATCATTGTAGGAGAAGGTTGTTCAAATTGGTGCAATGGGCTTTTCCTTATGCTCCTGCCCATCTTGTTCACCCCCAAATGATCATTCTGCTTGTTTTTTGAATTATCTATATCAAAGTTCTAAGAACTCCAGCATCAAGACAAATAAAACGCACCGTAAAATCAAAAACTTCAAGGTCCTTACCACAATATCAGAGCTTCAAAATAAAGGCTCAAACGCCAGCCCCCTCCAATCTCGGCTTTGACGAGTCAGATGCTTTAATTTCTTCAATAGTCTACATAGTCAAAAGCTTTGGAATGTTCAAAACATATCCTCAGAACATAGAAACTGAGGTTTCATCCCTCAAATTCCATAAAACCTGCAACAGAATCAAACCCTACACAGCTCAAAATAAGTCCAGATCAGCACTCCAGTAGTCTTAAACCACCAAAAATAAATCATCCAAGGAGGTCCTTCTCTAAAAGCAAACCCAGAGAAACTTGAAACCCCAGAACACAGCCAACAGATTCTAACATAACAATTCAAAGGAAACCCTTAATGTACTTAAACCACTTTCTCATACTCGTAGACTCTTAAAACAAAGCCAGAGAGCAAAAGCAATCAAGTAAATGCATAAGAAATCAAACAAGGACAGTGAAACGAGAGGCAAAGAAGGGGAGAAAATGAATAGAAAAAAAACTTACCTTTGACTGCCGAGACGAACCAGAGGGAAGAAGGGCAGCGTGCGAGAGAGAAGAGTTGTTTTAGAGAGAAGAGTGATTTTGTTGGGTTTGTAAGACACAATGATCATAGGCGTCATGGGGGAGGGGTATTTATGGAAGTTGCTTATGTGTTTTGTTTCTGTCACAGGGACAAGAAATCTTATCCCACGATTTTGGAAGGGACAAAAAATTTATGTTTTTGTGATTTGGAGTCAGAACAAAAATAAGTTGGGTCAGTAACCAAACACTGCGAGGCACATGATTTTTGTGTTTTGTTACCTGTCTCCACCGACGGAGACAGTAACCAAACCCAACGTTGGAGTCTTCTCCTCTACCCAACATTTTTTTACCATTGTTTGCCTCTACTTCTGTGACACCATCTCTATGGCCTGTGCCTCACTCTCTACCTTTGCTCATTTGCTCATAAATCTTGGTTCCCAGATGAACTCCGACTATAACATCATTTGAATGTCCAACTTTTTCTGGGAAAGACCGCAAGTTAGGTTGTAGCTACTATAGTAGTTGTCATGGCTTTTGTTGTGCAAAAGCATTGTGCTTGCAGATGAATTTGGAGAAAAATAAAACATTAAAGTTGTTTGTTTTTGACATGGGAATGGAATAGATGGGTCAGGGTTGAACACTTGAACTAAAGCTAAATGGAATTGTTCTAAGTATAACATGTGCTCATTCGCTTAATAAAAAATAATTAATAAAGACAATATTTAAATATAAGTTATTAATTTTTAAAATTTTAATTATTAAATTAAAATTTTAAAAAAAGTATGCAATAAATAGTGTTTTTGAAAATAAATATTTTTAAATTTATCATCTCTTTTTATTATTAATAGAATGATATTTAGATTCACATAAAAAATAATAGTTACATTTTATTTACAAAGAGTACTTAAAAATATGTTTTAATGAAAATTAAGAGGCCTTAATTTTTTATTTCTTTTTTAAATTGTTAATATAAATGTAACTATATTTTATTATTGATAATAATTAAATATTAAGATAAAAATATATTTTATTAATAATTAAATATTAAGATAGAAACTATATTTTATTATTGACAATAATTATTCTTTCTATTTGATTTTTGATTAATTATTATGTATTATATAATAAAATTATAACATTTTAAGTCATTTTTATTATCTCATATTTGTATAATAATTAAATGATCTTTTTCATATTAAATGTATTTATTGTTTATATGTAAAATATGTGAAAAGTAATATTAATATAAGTAAATAGATTGTTATTATTTAGAATTTCTATTATCTTCATTTTTTAGACAAATTTGATATAAAATTATAAATTATATAGTACAATATATTGAGGTACTATTTTGTAATTTTTAAAAAAATAGGGATTATTGACCGATACCTAATATTGACCGATACCGATATAGTACCATACAAAACCAAATTCGATACTGGTTTCGATATAGTATTCATAGCATTGATGACAAGATTGAGGGGAATCAAAGAGGAGCTCAAAATCCTTAACAAGAGTGCTAATAGCAACACTAAGATACCTATGAATAAAGCTCCCAAAGCTTTAATCAGGGCCTATGAATTGCTAAATTTGAATCCAAGTTACGACAACCTTAAGTAGACTAGGAGACAAGTTTATCTAGATATATGGAGACACTAGAGATTCATCACTCCTTAATTATATAGAAAACTAGGATCAATTGGATGAGAGAAAGGGATAAAAACACAAAGTTCTTCCATATGTGTACTTGTTGGAAGAAACTACAATTATATAGTGACATACAATTCCCAAACGAGTCTAACCAAAAGATCCTAAGATCGTGGTACTGAACTACTTTAAAGTATTACTAAGAATTAAGGATGTAATTTCCTTTAGTTACTAAGATACTATAAAAATATATCTTACTAAGCCTCAACTCTAAGACAAAATATTCTTTAATTAGATCATTCTCCAATTTAGGTATAAAAGATGCCTTTTTCAGTTTTGGACTTGACAAGGCTCTGAGACCGGATGGATTCAATTCTTTCTTCTTTTGGAAAATATAACCACCCACAGGTACCTCCTTAATCAACACTATACATTTTTTTTTTGGACAAAAGGTCCAATTTTCCCCCTAAAATTTGGCAAGAAGTTTAAGATGACTTCTACTGTTATTTCTAATACCAGTTTATCCTATAATATTTTCAAAATAGAGTAATTTGCCCTAAAAATGCTCACTCCATCACCCTTACATCAAATAAATGTTATGTCCATGTTAAGCTACGCCACCTAGGTATACTAGATAAGGTTAGCTGCCAATATGGCAGTTGATATGTAATTAAATATTAATTTCTTATTTTTTAAATTAATTAATTAATTTTTAATTGCTTTCAAAAATTAAAACCTAAAACCTAATTTCCCCTGAAACAGAACCACGATTGCATTTGTCCTTAATTTTCTTCTGCTTTCTCTATTTCGTATCAAATCACTATTAACCAAGCATGAAAGATGATTGTTTTTTTGTTTCTTATATCATCTTTGATTTTTCTTCAACTAATAGGCGTTTGTTCTTCTTGATTCTTCTTCCTCCAATGGTGGCTTGTTCACTATAATCCCATATATCCTTCAATTTTGCAATGGATAATTGTTCTTATCCAAGAATTAAGCATTGGTAGATGACTCTAGTATTTGTGTTAACTTGAGTAGTCTATAAAATTTCACCTTTTTCTAAAAATAACTTCAGTTATACCACCTTCATCTACATTTTAAATTCTTGTCTGGCATAGAGAACATAGTTGAATTAGGGAAGTGTTAGCATTAAGAAGAATTTGGAGGGTAATGAGATTTCAATATATGCATACATTTGTTGGTAGCTTTATAAAAGTGATGAAGAAAGGAAAAGAACAATTTAACATCCTAGAATTAGATCAAATGTTTCAGCGGCCAATTGAATACTATTAAGGTGAATACTACTATATTTCCTTGTTTGTTTTCTTCTAAATAAAGAAAATAACTTCCTAATTTTTCTTCTTTATAATTTTTGAACAATAATTAACAATTTCATTGATCCCGTATTGAATATTGTTGCTATTTGTTGAATGTATGTGTTTCCATTGTGTTGTGCATTTCCATTATGAATAGGATACTTATTTGTTAGTGATTGATGGCTATTTCCATATTGTTAATTGATGGTCATGTTTCTTGTTATTGCTTGGTTATGTTGTGGCATATAGTAGAAAAGTGGAGTAGTTTAGATTGGATACATCGTTTTTCTAGGTCTTCAACTAACAATAGTTCTAAAACTAGCACTCAATGCTTATGTGAATTCAACACTTGTTTAAGTACTTTATAGAGTGAAAAAAAATCTTGGTCATAGGTTTTATGGGTGCCTAAAATATCTGGTTAATAAAAATATTTTATTATGATGTTCAATATGGGAAAAAATAGAATAAATGTGTTAATGAATGTTTGTTTTAGTGATGCTTACAAGGTTAGGAGTTGTAATTTCTCTCATTGGATGACGATGATAATGCTAAGTTAAAGCTTTAATTAGCATTAAATTACAAAGGGATAATTGAAGATGAGGTCTGTGAGGGAGTTGTCAAAGACCAAATAAGGAGCAACAAAAGGAATAAATTGAGTTAGATGAAAAATATAAAGCAAATGGGGTACAAATTGAAGCATGATATCAAGGAGTTAAAAAAGATATTATGACATATATTATGCTTATTTCCATGTCGATATATATTGTTGTTATATGTTTCTCACTATTAAAATCATGGGGCTAATGTGATATGCTTTATAAGAATTTGTATATTAAGAATGTTGCATATGAATGAGGATAATGTGAGAAGTACTTGTGTTGTACATGAAACTTTAGTTAATATATTTTAGTTACTCCATTCATATGTAAGTACGTATATGGTTACCTTAAAATTAAAGTTCAACTTGTGAGAATATGTTTAAAAAGTCAATCACAAAAAATATTATACAAAGTTCCATTCGACAAGCATATGAACAATATGAGAATTATAAAGTTGTAAAGATGAGACATATAATATACGTCATTAACTTTGATATTCATATAATTTAAGCCATTAGAAAGAACAAGATTCATTTAATCAAAGTAATTATGCAAAAGGAAGTAATGTATACCATTTTGAGTCATGCACATAATGGCTATCAAGTTGTATCATTTTACTACAACGTTTCAATTTTAAATCAGAATGGATGTAACTAGAACATTACTAAGATACTTCAAAATCAATCTAACTAGAATGTACACAAAATAAACAAAATGGATCTAACTAGAATATACAAAAAATATACAAAATAGATCTAACTAAGTATTGGATATTGGATCTAACCAGAATTCTCTACAAACTAACTAATATACAACTAATTGTCATTTATACTTTGATGACTTCCAATTTGAATGTTAGAAGCTTGTTGGTTTGAATTTGTAATAGCTCTTTGTTTGGAAGCTTGCTCTTGCAATTTTCATCATATGATGCTTGGGCTTCCCTTCCAGCTCAACAATTTTGGTTAAAATGATAATTGAAAAGTGTTTAGATCAATTGGTCCAAATGTTTTCTTTCTATTTAATGGTGAAGTAGTAGGTTTCTATTATAAAAAAGGTTAAAACAATGAATTATTCATATAACTAATACATAGATGAAGAATAATATACATGAATGTATGGTAAATGAAAATTGTGTTAAACTAACCTCAACTTCACTAACTTTAAAAGGTTGTCTGCTGGAAATTCAAAAATGTGGTTAAGACATATTATTATTATTGTTGGATCTTTATTAAACACAAGTCCATACTTAATCAACATCGGAACTAACTAACTAACCTAATTTGACACAAAAACATCGCAATTAAAATACCAATAATGGCAAAATCACAATGTTCCGCAATTAGAGTTGAATATGAACCCAATTTATATGCATTGACTCAAATCAGATGATAAAAAACAATTAGGTGAAGATTAAATACGATCTTAGACAATAATTAAGCCTAAAATAACACACATTATCTAGAACTCCTGAAATGAAGAACTTGGCATTTTTTCTTTGAAAAATCTATGAATGCTCACAAAACATCTAATAAATCATGCATAAACAAGTTAAAGAGATATGAAAACTTACTTGGATGTCAACAAAATAGATGAAAATGCGAAAAAATGGATTGGGTATGTTGAGGAGAGTTGTCGACGTAAAGAGGGAAAGAAGAGAATGAGAAGTTTTCAAAAATTAACTCATTTTAGGATGTATCACGCAAGTGCACAGTTGTGCATCAAACCGTGCACCTCCCATAATACCTTAAATCATGAATGTGCATGTTCAGATGCACAATCGTGCATCTAAACGTGCATAATAATTAATGCGCTTTATGAATCGTTCAACTTCAAATTTTAATTTGTAACATAACGATCCTTACACGTTATCATTAAACACATAACAAGCTACCCTTAAGTCCCAATTATGCTCAAATTCTCCTAGATGCTTATCTTGTATCAAAAACACTCAAAAACAAAATTAGAAACCTAATTTAAAATAGAAGCTAAAACAAAATAAATTCAAAATCATAAGTTGCCTCCTAGTTCTTTTACCATCACTAGCCCGATGTACCTTTTTGCTCATGGTGGTTCGAATGAATCATGTGATTGTAGCCTAACTATAGGTTTCATAACCTAGAAGTAAACTGCCTGGCTATGCTTTCTATCACCTTTCTTCCTTGGTTTATTCTTTTGAATTTGAGGCTTCTCAAGTGGATCCTTGCAAGTGGAGTCCTGTAAAACTTCTTCACAAGTTTCCTTTATCTTAATTACACCTACCAATTCAAAGGGATTTTCTTACCATCGGATACTTTAAATGAAATCCTCTCGTCCCTTGCTCTCAAAGTTAACTCGCCTTTGTCAACATATATAAGAGATTTGGCGGTAGCTAAAAATGGTCATCCAAGTATAATAAGTATTTCTATATCTTCGTCTATGTCCAAGATGGTGAAATCAGTTAGAAAGATGAATTTAACAACTTTAACTGACATATCCTTGATTATGCCCCTAGGATGGTGGAGTGATCTATCAGCCATTTGCACACACATCCTAGTTAGTGTTAGTTAACCTAATTTCATCTTTTTGCATAAAGTGTAAGGCATCATATTTATGTCGGCTCTTAAGTTTGCAAATCCTTATCCACTTTTTCATTACCGATAGTACAAGGGATATAAAAATTCCTTGGGTCAACTTGTTTTTGTGGTATTGTTGCCATTTCGTTGGAGCTCTCCTTACTTGACTCTTCATCCTCCAAGTTCTTTGGTTCCTCTTTGTTTGATGATATCTATTCCAGTAATTCCATGCTCTTTGATCTATGCGGAAGAAGTTTATCATAAGGAAACTCTTCTTTAAGTTTTTTGAACAAGCTGATTACATAATCTAACTCTTCTTTCATTTCTTTTTTCTTGATTTACACAGGGTTCGGAATAGAAGGTTAAGATTACTTGATTTCCTTCAAAGTAGTTTCACTAATCGTTTCAAAGTGACCCTCAGTTGTGACTTCTTCATCTTCTTCCTTGCGGAGCTTCTTTACACTGGATCAGGTGATTGCCATTATCCTTTCTTTTGGATTTGTTTCAGTTGTGTTTAGCAAACTCCCTTTAGGTCTCTCCGCCACTGCTTTGGCCAATTGGTCAAATTTTATCTCCAAGTTTCGGATGGATGCATCTGTTTGTTAATGTTTTGCCTTTGAATCCTAAATAAAATCCAGTATTAGCTTATCCATCCCCAGTTTCCTTAGATGTGATGTTTGTGCCTAAAATCTCGGTGGAGGGTTGTTTCATTATTGACCTTGGTTACCCCATGAGAAGTTGGGGTGGTTCCTCTATCCAAGGTTGTATATGTTACTGTACATATTATTTTTGGGTCTTAAAGCATTCCTCAGATAGTCTACGTGTTTGGGCTAATCCGACTGACAATCATGTCCTAGGTGATCTAACCCACACGACTCATACTACATCACTCTTCCCTGTGGAGCCAAAGAGTCTATCTTCTTGCTTAGGGCCTCCACTTGACTTGCCAGTCTCGTCACAGCGTCTACTTCGTACACTCCAAATGACCTATTAGTGGTTCATGCTCTAGTTGAGCACTATTGATAGTTATTCGTGGCCATATCCTCGATCAACTTTTAGGCCGCTTTAGGTGTCTTGTTGTTTAGCGTCCCTCTAGCTACAACATCAATTGACTGCCAAGTATTTTGACTTATCCCGTTATAGAAAGTTTGGATTTGCATTCACAGAGGTAATCCATAGTAGTTTCGCAGTCTTTGTACGAGGAAAATAGTTCGTCAAAAATTTTTCCGCCACTTGATCTCAGGTGGTCAGTGACAAACATGGCGTAGAAGTAAGCCACTGCTTTTCTTTTCCTCTAAAAGAGAAAGGAAATAGACGCAGTCTGATTGGACTGATAATTGTACCATTTGAATGATGCTCAATTTGATCTTAAAATTGTTGACTTGTACAGTCGGCCTCACATTCTAAGCTAGTTAAGTCTGGCTTAGCATAGTCAAACACAGATCACGGTTGGTCCATCATATTGCACGATCCTTCGGTGTTTGTGTGACCTTCCAAGTCCTATATTCGATGATCTAGTTCAAACTCCCTAAGGTTTGTTCTACGATGATTCCTACGCACAGTTCTTTCTATCTCAAGATCTACGTCAAATAAGTTTCTTAGTGTTACTCTGGGTCATAAACTGACCCAGAGTCCAGCCTAAACTAAGGAAATAACTTAACTAACAAAAACAGATTAAATAACGTAAAGTAAGAACAAATAAAGTAAAGTAAAACAAAAAAAATGACTAGGTTAATAAAACTAAAGTGTTCCTAACGTCACCATCACCATTAACAACGTCAAAAACTTGATTAACTTAATTCAGTTAGTTAATATTTAATACTACAAGTGTATGGTGTAGCTGTAACTAGTACCCGCGAATACGAGTTAATCCCACGAGGACGGTGAGTATTAGTAATGACTGTTATTCTATTATCTAGCTTACAGGTTAATTATGGGTTTTGAATCTAAGAAACTAAAATTTAACAATTAAAGTAAACGATCAGCACAATTAAAGCAAATAATTAGATAAGTCACTAAGTTATTTATCAATCAATATCAAATGATTAGTATCTAGGTGTCGAATCTCCCTAAACCCTTAACTGATTGATTATTTTTTTATACAATTGTGTTGTTGATTAATTAGACCGTTAAGATTCCTAAGATATGCTAGTAGGTAACCTTAAGTCTACTAACAACTAAGCCTAAGTTCTCTAATCGAATTACTCAGGTTAAAACTTACAGGATTGTGTTACTGTATTATGAATCCCTTTATTAGGTTTGATCATAATCTAGAAGATTTTTGTCATCATATCTCTAGGATTGCAATCAACTATGTCTAATTATCGTGGATCTATTCAACTAAGATTTCTCAATCACTAAGTATGAAATCAGATTAAAGTCTAATAAATCAAATTAATATAAAATCATAAAATAGATAATTGGATTGCAACAATTATTCAATTCCATTGCATTCACAAAATAATAAAAAATGTTAAAGTATTCAACTAGGGTTCATCTAGCCTAAATACTAACAAAAAAATTAGCTATACATCGACGAACACAAAATCATATCCATATATACAGAAAAAAATAGAATACATCAAAATCATAATTCTAAATCTCCCTAATTGTTCTCTCTCGTATATTATGACAATGTAGATGTCGTATCTTGTGTTCTGATGGATCTCTCGATAAAAATCTAGTGTCTTCCGCTTCTTAAGCTCCAAATCGCCTTTAGAATCACCTCTGAACGTCTCAGAATAATGTCAACTGCTTCCTACTTTGATTTGCCTTCGAAACGTCGAATTTATATGAAAACCTATATTTGTGGGTTATGCACGATCATAATCAAAATCTGTCGAGTATTGCAAAAGTACACGACCTTGCACTTTTTCCAAATTGCTGATTTTCTATTTTATGTCACTTTTTCGCCTAAATTCTTCTTCTTTAAGTCCATGAAGGTAATTATCATATGTAAACACACTTGAAGCAAAGTACCAAATATACAACAAAAGTATAAAATACAAAGCAAGAATACATTAACTATAGGGTTAAAAAATAGTCAGTTAACCATCTATCACATTAATACTATCTAGGACCAGTTTTGGCAATTGAAAATCAGTAGAGAGCACTCTTGTTGATTAATCCAAATGCTAAAGTTAAGGGAACAACTTCACTCTCCTTTTAAAAGTTTGATAGGAAATGTCAAGAAAACCTAATGAAATGTCAAGCAGACTTAGTTCTAGTTTGACAAATAAGCACTCTTGGGCATTTGCACCTGAAGGAATACTTACATGCACTCAATATAAGGCTTTATTAAGTTTAATGATTTAATCTCTAAGGGAAATTGGTTTTTTAATTTCAAATGTTCATATTGCAATGTTAATTGCATGCCTAATTTATCAAATCCTTTAATGGATGATAATATAGTTTGGTTGAGAGATCCCTCACATAGTTTCACTAATAAATCTTGCTCCCTATTCATCCAAACTTTTTTATTTGATCTTATAAGTTTTTTTATTTGATCTTATTTAGGACAAATCCCTAATCCTTAAAACTTCTTTCATCAATTGGCTAGCAAAAATGCAAAGAATGCAGACAAAGGATATATGTAATGGGTTATAAGACGATATCTATTTTCTATGTCAACTTGTTACTGAAACTAATGCTCACATATTTTTCCAATGTGTCTACTCTTAGGCTATTTGTTCCAGTATAAAACAACTGTATCAATTAAACTGAGTGTGGAGGAATAGGATTGTTCTTGACACTTGGTTCCTCATTATCCAACTCAAGCCACCTGCACTTCTTCAATGATTTAGCATCATTCTTGGAGGCATTGTAGGTTTTAATCAAATCACACATGATCCCATCATGATTTCACTTTTTAACTCTAGCTTATACTAATGACAGTAAGGCGGTTTAAATTACTTATCAAATATTGGTGCAATCCTTTGTCTTTTTGGCTCAAGGACTTATAGAGTTTTTTCAAAGCAATTGACAATATTGGCAAGGTCTCTTTCTTGTTTCTCCTACCTCTCTAAATTTCTTGCCCTTACTATTGCTATGAGCATTATTGTATACATAAGTCAAAGGAACTGAAAAAGGAAGGAAAATTACATAAAACATGGAACAAATGCAAGACAGCAACCAGTCCTATACAGTTACCTCTTCATTTTAGGCAGTATATTCAGCTTCTAAGATTGAAATTACTTGTTGCTTACTAAATATTGACCTAAACCATCAATTTGTGTTCCTTATTGCACGAAACAGATTGGAAAGAAACAAGAAAGTTTTCTAGTTCCTATCGAGTTTGATTTTCCACCGGCTTCTGATTACTTGAACATTTGCAGTTGGCCCTTTTCTCACCTAGTATCTGCAAAAATTTCAGGAGTATGAATCAGAATTCGAGAAGTTAATATGGGCCAAGGTTATTGGGTTCACTTATAGATAACACCCATATACCTTGTACTGTTTCTGAAGATCTTTGATGTAATCAACGGCTAAATCTAGCATGTCTGCTGTGTTCGTTTGCTGACAAGAAGAAACAAAAAAAGTGAAAACCCGAGAACTGTGTATTAAGCATAATATCGTTGACGAAGAGATTGTTAAACATTCTACCTTATCCATGTTTGGAACAAGCTCTTGCAGCTTCCTCATTCTCTCACTGATCCGGGTTCTTCTCACCTGAGAATTTTAACATAGTTTATCTTCGATGTGTGTACATATTATCAAAAATAAGGAGAGGAGGAAGCTGCAAATATGATTCTTACTCTTTCAGCAATGCTCCGAGGATGAGTGGCACAACCACGCTTTGCTCTAATTTTGCAAGGCACAGAATCTTGAAAGTTGAGGAACTTTTCTATGGTAACCATTTCTGCCGAAGTCTTTGGTAAACTTAAATGGTGGGATAACAAGGGAAAGTGACTGCCAAGTTCTCCATTCTAGATTTGCACCAACTGATTAGACTGTGGTCAAGCGTAAGAAGTACTTTTAACAGCCAATTTACAGAATTTATTACCTGTGAAGTAGTGAGAAGCTTTCCACTTCCATTTTGATCTCTTTTCAACCTGCCGCTGTCCTCTGCATAAGAACTATATGGGAATCCAGGGCCACCATAGAAACGGCTATCATTTCCACTGACCTTGCTACTGTCAGGGCTGCCTTTCACAATGCTTTCATTCCCAATTTCAGGAATCTGGTGGGACAACATGCTTAAGGAAGAAGGTACTGTAGATGAGAAGCTAAGTTTAGACTTCAATCTGGGACTTCCTTCGTATGCGGTACTGTTTGCAGCACAGTAGTTTTCCATACTTTTCATGGTGGCATAGTCTGCAATTTACTGAGAGATATTCAATGATTCCTTCCATCTTTATATATTAATTGACAGAGTATTTTTAACACATTTTTGCTCATCTATCGAAATATGGGGAGTAAGTAAACAGAAGAAATAGCACTCGTCGGAAGAGAAGGGTTAAAAGGAAGAGAAAACATTCTTTCACTAAGGAGAGCAAGAAAAATACCATTTTGAGCGGCAAAACTGGCAACAAGTCCAGCGGGATAGCTATTCTGCCTAGCAAGTGTTGAACCAATCCTTTTGACTTCCTCATCTTGATGCAATGCCATTGTACCAACCAGACCGCGTGAAGTGCCAATAGCTGAAGAGCAGATTGATGAATTTTGCCTTGGATAATGAGGAGGCAAGGCAGAGTTACTCTGCTGGGATTTCATTAAAGGAGCAGCTGCCTCTCTCACTCCTGCTCTAGATTTATCCTCAAATTCCTTGAAATTCAAGATTGGATCGATGTTCAGTCCATTATCATTGAAAGTGGAGAGAAGCGAGGTCGGAGCAGAGCGAAACCGCAATAACCCCAAAGAGGGTTGGTCGTTTTGCTGCTGATAATTGTGACTAAAACTTGAATCCATGAACAAAAGCTCAGTATTTATCTGTTGTTGCTCTGTTTGAACCATGCTTCTGTCTCTTTCTTTCCTAGAAGAACACTGTAGGCTCATCTTAAAGAGATTTGATGCCAGAGAACCATTAGAATAATCAAACACCAGTTAATTCATTCGAAAATTTTCTTGGAATATTTTCCAATCACTTTCTTGAGTAAACCTTATGAAGCTTATTTTTTAAGCAGCACAAGATAAGATCTTGAAGAGCAAGCAACCGAAGGAAAAAGTCTAAAACTTTTAACAGATGTTAGAGCATAAATATCTAAATGAGAAACCCAAAAACAAACTCAGATAGCAGATTATGGAACCTCAAATTAATAGAAGTTGTGAACTTTAAAAGTATTATAAAAAATGGCATAAAAAGTGCAAAGCCTGAGATAAACAGAGAAGGCGATATTGGGAAACAGAGTAGATGATAACTAAAAGCCACAGATTTGCTATTCAGAGCACCAAAAGCAAGGAAGATCTTGAGCTCTGGGGACAAAGTTGGAGAGAGAAAGGGCTTAAGAAGGGAAGAAAGAAAGTGAAGAGAAATTATGTATTTTGTATGTTTTGGTGGCTGGAGATGCAGCCAATGTCAAAGTACAGACCAAAGAGAGCAATCAATCCGGTCTCACCTAGATTGGCTTTTGGTGTTTGTAGCTCTGTCGTTACTCGTATAACCTTGTTTCTTTCTTTCTGCAGACAGTAACATTTGTTTGTTAGGAGATTTAAGAACTTGGACATGATCTGTTTAGGCAATCTCACTCAATTAGGAGTTTTTAGAGCTTCCTTATGTGCGCTGAAAAAAAGATAAAGTTGACTTTGGAGCCTCAAGATAAGAGTTAAATAATCCTTCTTTACTTGATAATCACAAGGTTTACAGATTTTGACTTGGAATGGGTAAACTGAGAATAAGCAAATCAAATGACCATGTCTTTTGATATCTATCGTCTGCTGTTTGATTATGTTATTTAAGGGAACAACAAGTAGATCATAAGTGATGTATCAGCAGAAATGAGTACAAAGAGGTTGTGGACATTCTTCATGACAATGGAATCAGCTGACAAGAAAATGTTCTTATGGAATCCCATTTCACTTCAACTCAATTCTGTTGATTCATGTTTGACTATTCTTGTCAAGCTACATGTATTCCATCACTTAATTAGTGATTTGTACATTATTATATCCACTCAAAGTTTGTTTCCCATAATTGAAAGCAGCGAGTGGTGTTATTATTGAAAGTTCGGAAGTAGACACTTGTGTAATTGAGAATCGAATAATGGTGACGGCGTAAAACCTCGAGAATAGTGGGAAACAGCATGGATAAGGCAAAGTCTGGGATCAAATTCTCTCTGCCCATAACCTTGTACTAACTATATTTCACACAATCCTATCTGCACAAATATATAAGACTTAGAAAAGTAGATGAATAGAATTGTGTAGAACAAAGTTAACACAGAATTATGAGACGGAGGATCTTATCCCTAAATTTGTATGATAATTGAGAAAAAAGAAAAAAACAACAAAGAGGATATTGACGTCAGCGTGAGATTTGATGTTAGATTAGAGCATCAGATTCATCATCGGTCATGGTCATGCCCGCATCCAGTTCCAAGATGCAAAAGTAGAAAAGCATAAAGGATCACGGAACGGTCGCCGCCTTTCCCTTTTGTTTTGTGGTTAACTTATAGCCATCACTTTTCCCCCCTATTTACCATATTTGCCAGTCTTCTTTTTAACTTCTCATTCTCATATTTTAATCTCCAACAACTAATTTCTGTTTAAGGACATTAATTACAGTTGAGTCTAATCTCACGTGTTAATGGAAAGTTTTAGGTTTTAGTTAAATAATAACATACTCACGTGTTTCCTGTGGTCCCTCGTCCCACCTACCCTTGGTCTCTGTGATTTATAAACAATAAATGCAAAATAACGTAAGAAAGTAAAAGAACACGATTAGGGACACTCAGCTTCACGTTCAAAAGAAAACGAAAAGGTTAAAAAGGTAAAGACGACAAAATAGCCAACAAAAGGTTTGTTCAGTGAAATGTACTGTCATCCTAGAGTGAAGTATCACGTCATTGGCCACATATATGAAACAAAACTCTTATCACTTATTGTGAAAAGTAACCCCATAAATTAAATGTTTACTAGCATGCTCAAGTACAAAGTACTATTAATAGTACCAAAGAACTCGTGGCTTAAGCAATATTAAGAATACATTTCTCTAACAATTCCTTTACAGGCCTCTTTATAACAGCCTTCCTTAGCTTGATCCTTGAAAAAGAAGGGTCAACCACCATATCCCATATGATGGCGTTGAAAACATTGTTGCTAATTTAGCTAGCAAAAGAACCTAGCTTATGGATCTTCCTATGCTCGATCTATAGGAGTGAGTTTTTTTTTTTTGGTAATTTATCTATAGGAGTGAGTTGGTGTTCTCTAAAGCAAGTTTGACTTTTTCATGGTATCTTTTGGGGAGCCCCGCAGCCACGAAGACTGAGTTGAGATGGTCGTGGTTGAATTTGAAGAATTGAGCATTGGAGATGAAAGTGTCAGCATTGTAGGTCATCATCAAAGATGGAATGAGACTCTGAAAGTGAGTGAAACTATGCTTGTTGAAGAGGTAAGGGTTTAACACTTTTGCCACGAAACTGAGCAGTATTTACTAGTATCTTGGTTAGTATCAAAGTTTCAAAAGCTACTATTCGATATTATTTTTAGTATTAACTTTGGGGTTATTGTTGAGGTTAACACTCCATTAAAGTTTTTTCAATAATCTCTATATCCTTTATGTTATGACCTTAACAGGTAGATAAAGGTGACAGTGCCAGTGCACTTGCAAGCTAGATAGGACATATTTCACTAGTTGTAGTATACTCACCATGGAAAGACATTTGTTCTTCCACATCTCTTATGAATGGCATAAAACAAGGGTTGGCACTTGACATAAGATAGCCTTGAGACCACAACAAGGATACCAAGGTATCTAAAAGGTGGGTGAGATAGTTGAAAACCAAATAAGAGGGCTACAACTTTAACCAAATGTGGAGTACCTATAGATTGATTTTTCCCCCATTTATCTTTATTCTTGAAAGATTTTGGAATTGCATAAGTGAGTTCAACAACATCTTAATGGAGTTCGTGTCATCTCTATAAAACAAGAGAATGTTTTATATCAAAGTGGGATTAAATAGTTAAAGCTTGGAACATTTTTAGTGGAAATGGAATGAACTAGCCAGGTTGATATTCTTGCTCGTGGTCCTTTGAAGTGCTTCCATGCATAGGCAAAACAAGTAATAAGAGAATGGATCCCCCACTCTTAACCCCCTGGAACCTTGGAAGGAAACAGAAGGTTCATCAATGATAAGTATTCTAAATAAGGTGGAGGTAATACATTGTTGAATCCAATTTACAAACTTAAGGGAAAGCAAAATGCCTTTAGAACATCAAGGAAGAAGCTCCATTCAATATAGTCAAAGGCCTTGTTAAAATCAATTTCAAAGCACAACTTTTAATATTGAAATCTTAGGAAATAAAAAAATTAGCACCAATAATTTTACCGTTAATGAAAGCACTTTAGCTAATACCAGTGATGGAAGGGAGAATAAAGTTGAGTCTATTAGCTAGCAGCTTGGATATGATTTTTATACCATATTGCAATAGGAAATTGGTCTATAATCATTCAAACCATTAAGATTTGGGCCTTTTAGAATGAGATAGATGAAGGTTCCATTGAATTCCTTAAGAAATACTACTCTAGTAATGATATAGCCAATAAGGTTCTAAGAATTTTGATAAAATATACTTTAAAAATATTAATTCTAAAGGCCTTATTAGGATCCTTATTAAACATAGTATTCTTAACGTCCTCTGGCAGGAATGAGGTAATGAGAGCTTAAATTTGCTTATTAGTGACAGGAGGGGATTTAATGGGGAGAATTGCCTCGGCCTTCCTAGAAAAGCATTTGGAAGATTTAATGATACTTCGAAATTGTTGAGTAGCAAAAGCTTTGAGTTCCTCTTAAGCATACCAAGTATTGCTTGAGTTTTCACTATAATAAATAATTATATTAGAGTTATTCCTACTTAGTATAAAGTTATAGAAATACCTGGTAATGTCATACCCTTCTCTAAGCCAAAGTACCTTTGATCTTTGCCTAAGGATGGAGTTGTGATTGTTAAGGGCTACAATATACTTATTCAGGGCCAATTTGTTTCCAACAATAATGTAGGACAATTTGGAGTAACAAAAAGGAGTTTCTACACTTTAGCTAGCTCATCCCTGGTAGAGTTTAAGAAAAAGTAAGATATTAGCTCTAACTTTAGAGTTAATTTTTTTAAGTTCCACCTTAATGGCCTTAAGCTTGGAGCAACATTTAAAGGAAGCACATCCCTCAATAGGTAAAGATATGCCTTTAGAGATAACATCTAGAAAATCTGGGTGAGCAGCTAAAAAATTATTGAATCTAAATGAGCATTTTTCCTTTTTAGTTACTTACAGGAATTTTCACATCAATAGTAAAATGGTTAGATACCATCGAAGTCAAAAATTCACAGTTACTTTTGGAGAATATTGATGATTAGGCTTTATTGATCAAGGCTCAATTAAGTTTCTTCCTTAAATGAAGCTGCCAGTTTGTTTATTACTTCAAGTGAATTATGCCCCTTTCTAAGATAAATTCTTAGGTCTAGCATTAAACAAGAATTGCCTATAAATATTAGCTTGAAGCTTAGAGGTGAAATATCCATTATCTTTATGTGTATAGAGGATGTAATTAAAGTCACCAATAATTAGCCAAGGAGATATAATTAAACTAAAAAGTATGTTAATTTCATGCCACAAAGTGAGTATGTGAGAGGTTAAGTTATGGGCACAGAAAAAAATGATATCCATTAGAGTTTTTAATGATAATAACCATGTAGAAGTATGAATAAATTGGTTTGAAGATTTAGAGAGAAGTATCCTAATGACATTTAGGTTATTGTCCACAATGATCATACCATTGTAGTGGTAGGAATGGTTGGAGGTGGTCTTTTAGTTGTTACTGATAAACCTTAAACTTTATAGATTTGTTTAACCTTTATTTTGGTGTCAAGTAGACCTATTAAAAAGGACCTTCTATAACTAGATAATGGTTAATGCATATTGCTTATTAGGATTATTTGAACCCCTTATGTTCTAAATGAAGATATAAATCATCCTAGAACTTTAGGAGTTTTGGATTTCTTCTGCCTACTAGAGGCTCTTCTTACAGCAATAAAGGGAGCCTCATCCAGTAGATGGACAATATTACTTGATGTATGTTGAACAAGAGCTATAAGAGAAGATTTTACTCGAACTTTTTTAACTAGTTGAATACCTTCCAAGTGATTATGAGTAAGGTTTGGGACATAAGGAGGCTCAAAAGAATTAATGGGAGAGTTAGTCATCATTTCTTGAGTCTAAGCATTCTTTTCCTCCACCTAAGAAAAAGCTAAAGAGGGTATCACATTTCCAGAGTGAGTTTATAAAATAAAGTCAACTGAAACCTCAAGGGCCTTAAAATGAGTGTGTAAGGTATGGAATTTTATTAACTTTTAAAAGAAGCAATTATTGAATAATCTCCAATTATCCTTCCAAATCTTGTTAGATGATTGAGGGACATATTTCTAAAAGTAAGGGAAACTAATTTCATCTTCTATTAAATTGCCCACATCATTGATTCTTAGTATTTTAAGGTATAAGATAATGCCTTTTGGAAATAAATCTCCAAGTAAACCTTTATAAAATAAACAATCATTACCCCAGTAGTATTCTTGTTTAAGAAGATTAACTTTCTAAAAGAACTAACTATATAGCTAAGGCTAAGTTGAACTAATACTCTAGTTGAATGTTATAGAAATGAACCCATAATGGGATGGTCCTAACTTTGTTCCTATCTAAAGACATAATAGGCTCCCTTTATGGAGAAATAGGGGCTTACCATTAAAGTGCCAAGGTCCCTGCTCGAGTGCTTTGGAGGCCTGGTGATCATTAGTAAATTTGAAGATAAAGAATTGATCTTCTATTACTAGTGTTTGAATCAATCTAAGATTGCTCCATCTGAAGTTTGCCTAAGTTTTCCTGCAAGAAGGTAGGTCTCTTACCCTAGTAGAATCCCATCAAGGTAATAGACCACCTAGTAGAACCAGCATAATTAGAAAAAGTAGATAGAATATACCAAAGCTTAATTATGGAAGGGGTGGTCCCCAATAACTTGGAAGATATGATGTAGGAGGAGGAGGGCCAGAAGGAGCAGTTAATCTAAGAGTACCAAAAGGAAGCTCACAACTGAATGAGGAAGGAGGAGCATAGAGATTAGGAGTTATGATTGGAGGTGGTAAAGTAATTATAAGGGTAGGAGATAGAGAAATAGGTCTTACGGAAGGAGATTGTTCTAAAAGGATCTATTGGAAGCTAGAGGAAAAGATAGGAACTCCTTAAGAGAGAAGGAGAAGGGAGGAGAGGAGCTAGAGAAGAGGAGAGAGGAGAAAGGGCAGGAACATGTTTCAAAAAAGACATTTTAACATAGAAATGCTTGAAAAGGAAGTAAATAATAGCAGGAATTAGAGGCAGGAAAGGAAGTAGGTGATAGTTAACTATAAAATGAAAGTTAAAAAGTAATTTTGGTTAAGATTGTGTAAAGGGGATTAAGAGGAGGAGAAAAATCTCTCTCTGAAAAAATCATATTGAAACTAATAAGGGTTTAAGTAACAAGAAAGAGAAAATCTAATAAATTTCTTATATTAAGCATAATGTTATAATCACTATTGCAATATAAATATTTTATCAAAGAATAATACATTTCTGTAAGGTAAGTTTAACTGAATTTTATAAGCTAGATATAGAATTAAGAAATAATGACTGAATAAGAATAAAACTTTTTAATATTTAATATTTAGGTACTTAGTGGAAACACTATGTACCTAAAACACTATGTTCTTCAGTTTTTTCTTCTCTAAACTGAAGAACATACTTAATCAAACTCTAGAATATGCATATCCAAACTATTTAACTTCATTCCATCTTCATAACCCTTTTTTTTTTTTTTAGTCTTGCTTATGCTTTTTCAAGTTTAAATTTTTGTGTTTTGTCAACGTTCTCTTCTTAACCTTTATTTTTGTTTTGTCCATTTCTTTAATAGTACTTGTTGGGTTTATTGTTTTTGGAATTTTAGGGGATAAAAAGTGAATCCTTTCTTATCTCTCGAGTGTTTGATTGCTAATTTTAGTTTTCTCCATTTAAAAATGAAAAGAGAAAAGTTCTTTTTCATTATAAATTCTCTTATGTTGGATTGAATGAGGTCCTAACCTATCATTTTTACAATAAAAATGATATTACTATTAATAAATTTATATTTGAAAAAGCTCTATTACAATTAAATTAAGTCATACATTAAAGATTAAGTTTAGTATAATGACAAAGTGAATCAATGAGTTAACAGAATAAATTGAGCAATTAAAAGATGGTGAAAAAGAGAAAAATGGATCACATATGCAACTTAAGAGAATTTCAAAGAAATTTAAGTGAAAAACCAAGTATAAGGAGGAATCATCAAAATTCAATAAATCATTGTAATTATTCTTGTAAACTTCTTTATCTTTTTCAATGAATTAGGGGCTCAATTATTGCACAATCATGTTCATGTAAGCTTAACATATAAACTATAACACAGCTAAGAGGAAATTTGTTTTGATCCTTAAATAAAACCTTTCAATTTTTTTTAAAAACTTTTGTAATGACTTTGAATCAAGTTTTTATCAAAAGAGTGTCTTATCTTTGATATGATTTTGTAGTTGAAGTTTTCAACTTAGTCTTTGTAGGGGTTTGACTAGCGAGTTTGAACATACTATTGTTATGTCTTTTTTATATTACTCTAAAGTTTTCTTCATTACTAATATGCTACCCACAATCTAAGGCAAGTGCACTTATAATTGATGAGTAACATACTGGTAAGTAAAGTATCAATCTCACAAGGAATCAATCTGGATCTAAAAAATCCTTCTATTACTAACTAATATAAAGAATGAATAAATATGATATGATTTTAGATTTTGAATGATAAATGAAAAAAATACTAGCTAGGAAAATAGAATAAAGTAAATATAAATTAAAGAAATAAATTATAAATCATTTCTTTAATAAGCACTTCTCCTTACTGTCATTTTTGAATTAATCTAGAATCGATATATTATCTAGACTAACTTAATTTCTTAGACATTAAATTACATTCTATAACCATCTATTCTTTGGTTGGCTAACTTATATCTCTATGAAGCAATAGTCCTTTGAATGCACTAAGATCTATGAAGTTCCATAAAAGGTTTCACCTTAGCACCAGAGAGATTATATAGGTGTTGGACCCCGAACTTTGATTGGAAGTCAGAATTATTAAATGAGGAATCGATAGTGAATATAGTAAGTCGCGTTG
>JAOSBL010000007.1:3353857-3364458 GCA_027568915.1 Erythroxylum roraimae
TATAATATTCATAAATCAAACAAAGATGAAAATAAACTTTAAACCTAACCTACCCATAGGACATTTAAGCTAGAATACCCAAAACCTTAGCTTAAAAGTCCCTAAAATCCATAGATCTAACCCTCTCTTCTATCTTTCTTCAATCTCTACTCAAACCCTAACTTCCATCTTACACCATTCTTGAACCTAACACAAGAAAAGATGAATGCTTACCTTTATAGCTTGATTTCTCTTCTTATCTTCTTCTTTCTTCTTCCCCTCAAGCTTCCGACTGCTCTTCCTTCTTTCTTCCCTTTAGTTCACGATTTTGTTCTTCTTTCCCTTTGGTTCTACGACAACTCACTTCTCCCTTCCTTTAATTCATTTGCTTCTAACATAGCTTTTAACCATTTCTTCCATAAATAGCCTCCACTTACTAGAACTTTCCTCTTTTACCCTTATTTTGTCCTATATGTCTCTACACCTCCATATAACACAACAAGCCTACTCCTCATAATCTAATTCTAATTCTAACACTTTAGTCTAATTCTAATTTCTAATTCCCCCTCTTCAATACTTACTAAAATAAAAAGACTCATCTCTAAAAATATTAAAACAATTAAAAGCAAAATTAAGAAATAAACAAAAGAAATAATAAAAAAAAATATAAAAGAAATTTTCGGGGCCCAACAATAGGATTTTACACATTAAATAAATTTCTAGTCAAATGATGTCTTGTAATTTTAAGTTAATGAATTAAGCATAGTTTGACTAAAATTAAGTTAAAAATAATAATAAATATTTTTTATTATAGTATACTTTAAATATTATTTAGCATAAATAATTTTATTATAAAATAAAATATAATTAAAAAATTAAAAGTACTTTTTATTTTTATATTGCCAAATAGTATATTGTATGAAGCTCTTTTAAAAAAACTGTTTTTTTAATTGACAACTAAATAGTCAACTAACTTTTTAAAAAAAAAATTCAAAAAAATTATACTGACAAAAATTCTACTGATAAAAATTTTACTAATAAAAGCTCGTCTAAACAGGCTCTAAAATAGAAATATGATAGTAAAAGTTAGGATGTGGAAAGGCGAATCTGGCTAACGTCATCAAATCACATGGCTACGTTGCTCTCCTCCGGATCTGATCTGATTGGGGCCCATCCCATCCCATCCAATCCTTACACTCCTTCCTATTCCAGGCAACGGTTTTATTATTGTTTTTGACGCGAATGAAAGGACAACGTCAGTGCAGTAGATGCACACAACCAACATTGTAACCGGTGATTACCGGTAACTGTCACCGCCACCGACACCAATCTCCGGTAACATTGTCCAAATAAAAATAAAAATCAGGCAGGCTTTTAAAATCCCATGTTCCCGGCACTCTCTTACACTGACTGATCCCACTTGTCTTAATTAAGCAGAAGAACGGGAGTACTACTAAGCAACCCCATGAACGTAAGAGAGATATAGAAAGAAGCGCTAATCCCGAAGTAAGTGTTGTTGCTTGGAAGAACCGAAAGCTAGAAGCTTTTCTTCGGAAGCAGAGTTCTAAAGCTGCGGTTAGTCTCCTTTTACCTTCCCTTTTTACAATGTCGTTTCTCGGGTATCTGTATTGTCGTTTGCTTCTCTGTTCCTCTGTCCTTATCTCTGTCTGCCTGAGTGTAAATGTGTAACGTACGGATATAAATTTTTGTAAACAGCGACACCCGTGAATTGACTAATCAAAGCGTTCGTAACATTGATTATCTGCTTTCACCTGATGTGGTCTTTAGATCTTTCTGCAGTCATTGATTTTGTTCAGTTCTCTTGTTTCTTTGATCTGACTCGGTTTCCCGGTCTCTTATGGTGCTCTGCTTGAGATGGAAAGTTTCAGGTTCTTAACGTTTTTCTCGTGCGTATCGTCTTGTTGCCCGAATCTTTTGGCTTTCTTTGGTGTTGTTTGTGATGTTTTCTAGAGTTTGAAGTTTCAGTTCTAGTTTTACTATCTACTTCTAAGCCTTGAATGCATTTCTTTTGAATTACAAGTTTAGATCTGCTTTTAGTGCTTTCAAAGAATGGGGCAAAGCCAACGCGTCTCCGTTTTTATAAGCCATGTGAAATTGGATATTACTGAAGTTTCTTAATGTTTGTTGCGGTGGGAGATCTTTGTACTTGTTGGTTTAATTTGAGTCATAGTCTCACTTTCTCCGAAACTGTTGAGTCTTGATTCTCAAAAGCATAGATATATCGGATGTACTTGCGATGATTATGATCGTACTCTTTTTTTCAATTGCTTCTGTCCAATTCTGGCAGAAGTGATAACTGTTCACTGACCACCTGGTGATTAGAGCTTGACTTCGTGTTGCTAACGTCCAAATGGCCAATTCTTGTGTATCCTTTACAGACTTGCTTCTCAGATAGTTGATTTAGGGTGGAAAACGCTACAAGCAGTTCATTCTACTTGGTAAGTGGGCGAATCCTATTTTCGATGCATACGGCGTGAACCCAACTTGTAAATTTTCATAAATGAATCTTTAGTTGCTATTCTTACTCTTTTAAAGCAGCTCGCTCGTTGGTTTGATAGAGTTTGACGTCAAACGCCTTAGTTATGAAAGAGATTGACAAGAAGAGAGCCTCAAACAATAGGCAAGCAAAACGACCCGGAAAAACTGACAGGAGAGACCGCAAGCCACACCAAACATTGAATGGAGATAGAAATGAAACTAAAGCATTTCCAGCTAAACCGGACTCTAGTGTCTTAGTAAGTGATTCCAACACGGGCTCGGAGCCCTCTGAAGTTTATGAAAACATGGTCATACATTATCTGGATGATGTCAACAGGTTTGAGGAGGCACCTCAAGGTTCGAAAGCCAGTGCCATGATTGATAAACTGAATAAAGATGAGATCTTAGATGACCATTCTACTGATTTGGAAAAAGAATCTAAGAATGGAAGAGAAGAGGAATCAGATTCTGATACAATAATAGATTCAGTATCATCTCATGCGGATTCAGTTGTAGCTGAGGATGAGAAAGTAGAAAGACTTGTTAGAGTCCCCAAAAGTGTTGCCAGTAAGAATGGCTTGGATGGATCTACGGGGAAATCTGATCATGAAGGTAGTAAATCTGAAGGTATACCATTGAATAATACTCTTAATAAACATTCAAAATCAAAGAAAGGGTTCTATAGAGTTAGTGATTTAAGTTCTGAAATAAATTCCCAAGACAATAAGGACCCTCATGAACCTTCATCAGAACCTTCTGAAGGAGTTGTTGATAAGCCAGTTGAAGAAGTAAAAGATACAAATGTTTTGGATCAGGCCTCAAATGGCACTAAAAGTGTCATAAATGATAATGAAATAATTGATGCAGATGAAAATGGGGAACCAGAGGATGAGGCAGTCTTAAATCAGCGGATTGAAGACTTGGAAATGAAAATTGAGAAACTTGAAGAGGAGCTCAGAGAAGTTGCTGCGCTTGAAATATCACTGTATTCTGTTGTATCAGAACATGGTAGCTCAGCACATAAGGTGCACACACCTGCTCGTCGTCTTTCTAGACTTTACATTCATGCTTGTAAGCATTGGACTCAAAATAAGCGGGCTACAATTGCTAAAAATACTATATCAGGACTTGTGTTGATTGCCAAGTCATGTGGGAATGACGTTCCAAGGCAAGTCTCTTAACTGGAAATTGTGCTTAAATTGTCACTCTGTGCTGTTGTAGACTGATACATAGTGTTCTGTTTTTCAAGGTTAACATTCTGGTTGTCAAACACTGTTGTTCTGAGGGAGATCATATCTCAGGCATTTGGTGGTTCACATTACCAAAATCCACAAGCAAAGTTAGCTGAGTCCAATGGCAGTGCCAAGAGGAATGATTCAAATGAAGGAAAACTTAACACTCTGAAATGGAAGGGTGGTTCAGCTAATAAACTAGCTGGTGGCTTTCTTCAGTTCTCTGAAGATTGGCAGGAGACAAGAACCTTCATAACTGCCTTGGAGAAAGTTGAATCATGGATGTTTTCTCGGATAGTTGAATCAGTTTGGTGGCAGGTATATAATTTCTAGCTATCATCCAATTCCGCTCAACGAATGAATTTATAGAACTGGGTAATTTCCGCTGATAAGAATGATACAAATGTAGTTTCTCTTTTTGACAAATGAGTGAAGTAAGGCCTCAAGCATGAAGTGGTTTAGTTTTGTTCATAAGAAGATTGCTGTAAATTGTGTAGCTAATCCTCATTTTGTTAATCAGTAGAAGTCCTCTGATGTCTTTTCAGGCTTTAACTCCACATATGCAATCTCCGAAGGACTTGTCTAAGAAAAACACAGGAAAATTGTTAGGACCTGCCCTAGGTGACCAACAGCAGGGTAGCTTTTCTGTCAACCTTTGGAAGAATGCTTTCCAAGATGCATTCCAAAGACTTTGCCCTGTTAGAGCTGGAGGACATGAGTGTGGTTGTTTGCCTGTCATAGCAAGATTGGTACACATTTTCAGTTTTGCAATTACTCCATCTGGCCATTTGTTTAAGTTCTTTTGTATATGTCTAAAATTCATGGCTTTTATTGGTTCAAGACATTAAATGTCCACTTCCTTTTGCTTGGAAGTTCTTATTATAGTTCAGCTGGATTTAAAACTTTTGCGTTTAAATAATCTGTTGACCAGGTCATGGAACAATGTGTTGCGAGACTAGATGTAGCAATGTTCAATGCCATTCTCCGTGAATCAGCTCATGAGATCCCAACAGACCCTATTTCTGATTCTATTGTTGATCCCAAGGTCCTACCCATTCCAGCTGGAGACCTGAGCTTTGGCTCTGGCGCCCAACTAAAAAATTCGGTATGTGTAGATCTTTCATTAACATTCTCACCCATACTGCATGTGTTTGAATGGCAAGTAGTATCTGCTTGTAGTAGGCCTATACCCTATGTTCAGTTAATTGCAATGAATTGTTTTATTCTCAAGAGCACATGCACTTAAAGCGTCAATATCTTGATAATGAACCACCAAATGTATTCAAGCAGAGATATATTTTCCCTTTTATGGTAAAAACTCTTTAAACCATGGAAACCTATTTCCTATGCAGGTTGGTGATTGGTCTAGATGGCTAACTGATATGTTTGGCATGGATACTGATGACTCCATGAAAGAACAGCAGAATGATGAGAATGATGAAAAGCAAGATATTGAATCTAAATGCTTCGTCCTCCTTAACGACTTGAGTGATCTTCTGATGCTTCCAAAGGACATGCTCATGGATCGATCAATGAGAAAGCAGGTGATTCTATAATCTAAGAAAATTAGCTTAAAAGTCTGTTGGTTTTGCAAATGCTCTTAGTTGGTGGAGTTTGGCTTTGATTAGTGTCTGGTTGATGTTCCAAGGTTTGCCCATCAATTAGTCTTGCACTCATAAAGAGGATACTCTGCAACTTTACTCCAGATGAGTTCTGTCCAGATCCTGTCCCAGGAGATGTGTTAGAAGTACTCAATGCTGAGGTACAAATTTTTTTACTTTTGACATTTATATCTCAATATAGGTCAGCTATGGTGTGAGTAGAATAGGACTTAAAGAATAATCAATCTTGGCAGGTGTTCCCTTTATATGAAAAATTACGAGTTCAAAACTATGGCAAACCTTGCCACACAAGTACTGTATATTTTATTTAGGGCTTCTAATTGATTTTTTTCAGCTTGACGGCAATATTTCATTAATAGTACTTTAGTTTTGAGACAAGATACTTGATAAATAGTTGATGAAGAGGGCTAGAGTAAGATAGTTCAAGATTGACGTCTTTCTGACTTGTGATGATAAGCTCTACCGTGTAATGCTTGTTTTTTACTATTTCTATTTAAAATTTTTGATTTCTGCTCACTCTGAGTAGAGTATTTGAGTCGTGATGCTTTTGATTCATTCATGTTTTAAGAGTATTATTGAGCGGAGGATGCCGCGAGAGTCTGCACAAAGCTTTCCTTATGCAGCTGCCCCAGTTTTGTACACACCACCATCGTCTGCTGATGTTGCTGAAAAAATTGCTGAGGCAGGAGGAAGATCTCAATTGTCAAGGAACGCTTCTGTTGTACAGAGGAAAGGATACACAAGTGACGAGGAACTTGAGGAACTGGACTGTCCACTTACTTGCATAATTGAGAGATTGCCATCATCTCCAAGTGTCATAACCGATGGACCAAAGGAACATTCAACTTATGCAGTCACTAATGCTAGGTATGAACTGCTTCGTGAAGTGTGGTCCATGTGAATGCCGGGATAAGGTGACTTGTATATTACTTTGTATCTTTTTGTGGAAGGAAAAATAAGAATTTAATTGGGAATAAGTTGCAAAGGATATTTAAAAGCATATCAAAGGTGACAAAAGCACCATGTTTTAAAATTAAAGGCAATTGACTTTGCTTAGCATGCCCAAGGACTTGGGTGATAGTATTGAATTTGAGGCTAAGAGCCTATTTGAGGTCCTTCAAGTTTAGGCCATCATGATTTATTGTGTTTTTTGAAAGTTGAATGAATTAATAATACTTTTTCCTATAGGGGGTGAAAGTTCGAAACAAAGAGTAACTTTGTTGTGGCTTTATATAATAAGACAAAGGGCTAAACCACTCACATCATGATCATTATGAGCTATAAAATATACCATTGCCCATTGATCAAAGGCAAAACCACTCATATAAGGGAGCTACACTGTCCTAGTATGTGGGGATCATAAGCTTGGGGATCTAGGATTAGTTCCTAGTTTCCTCGTGTCCAGAGAACTTGCCAGACTTGAAATGCCTAAGGGATGTGTAAAACTAGCCAATCTAATGACTCATTTCTTTGTAAAAATTAACACCAACTTGAATACAAATGATTCCCTTTTGTGAGTGAATCTCAATTATTCTACCAAATTTGGAAGTTGTGTCTAATTGTTCCTAAAGTATTGTATCTTACATATGTTCCAAACCTACCTCTAAAAAGTGTTAGCCAGATGACATGTTACAAAAAGATGTTTTGTGCCTCCAAGAGTTGATTACAAAACTTATATCTATAATTAGACAATGTTACACCTTTTAGTTTGCCATGGTGGACAACTTTCGTTTGATTGCGAGCCATAATGTAAATGATGCCCTAGTGGAGTTACTTGGAAACTAGTAAGCCTCCACTAATCCCTAAAGATTTCCAGATATTAATCGTTTGTAAAGGTTTTAGAGCTATGCTTTAACAATACAATCCTATCTTCTTCGTCCACTTTGGGTTTAAAATTAGGTATTAAGCTCATGGTAGTACCAAGACCTCGATGACTACAATTCCATTCTCCATTAAAGATTATATTTTTAACCTTAACTGAAAGAGGAATTATACTTTTCAGTCTATCAAGTTCCTAATATCTAAATAGGGGACCTATCTAAAACAAATTGTCAAACTAAAGTCGTGTTTTTGAGCCATTGCCAATAAGAGCTATGATTTTTTAGCGATGTTTTCTCTTAAGTTCAATAATTGATTGAGAGACTACGAGTAACTTGACTCGGTTTTAATAGACCATAAGATATTGTTTTTTATTAAACAAAAGTGCATCAATTTCACCTAAATTGACTCATTGTCAATGAAAAGTTTCCATATTCTCTTATCCATGAGCATTTTATTGGTGGTTTTGCTTGATTTTATGCCTAAACCTCTTTCCTCTTTTGATAAGAAAAATTCCAACCATCTTACCTTGGCAATAGTTACTTAATCAACTTTAGCTTACCAAAGAAAATTCTTTAGGATCCTCTCAATTACCTTAATCATGCTTTAGGCTAAATAAATGTGACAACTTTAATGAATATGGAGATTTGTTAACACTACTAGTACAAGCTAAAGTTTTCTTCTATATGACATAAACTTATTATTTTAATGGCCAATTCTTTTATGAATTGAGTTAAATAAGGGATGAAAATCTCTATATGATAGTATTTTATGTGAGATTAGGATTCTCAGATATTTGAAAGGCAGATCATGACTACTAAGATTATAAATATTTGTGAAAATTCTATTCATTGCTTTTGAATTATTGTAGATGTAAATATGGTTGTTACTCTTATTACTAAAGAGATTTGACAAGGTACTATAGTAATTTAGTGTATCCATGATAAATTGCAGAGAAGTGATCTCAGTTCCATATAGTGACAAGAGACCATCTTCAAAGGATAACTGATATAGTTGCAACATTTAAATTTATGATGAAATATGAATTCTTTAGAATTTGCAACCTTATATGACAACATTCTTAATATCACTTCTATGTCAAAAACAAATAGGTAAGGAGAGAGTGGATCTCCTTTCTAAGGCCTTTAGCACCTTGAAAATATATATTTTGTTCTCTATTAACAAGGATTGCATATAAGGTAGTTGTAATGCACTACTCTATCTAAGAGATGAAGACCTTTGGGAAGCCAAAAGCAATATGTCCAAAGTAAAGCTACAATGCAAGGATTCAAATGCTTTATTAAATTCAATTTTTGAAGGCACAACTTCTTAAGGCTTTTTACTATCATAACTTTTAAGCAACTCTTAAGCTAGTATTAAGTTATCAGCCTTTCTCCTGTACTAAAAAAATATTCCTTAAGTAGGATTGGTGATAAGCTTTAACACCTCTTTCAACCTTTTAGCAATTAGCTTGATAATCTTGTAAATGACATTAAAATAAAAATTTGGCTTAAAAAAAGGAAGTTGGCATTAAAATTTTTGAGGATAAGGTAGATAAACGATTTGTTTAGTTCTTTAGAAAGCTTATCTATACAAAGAATTCTAACACCATAAATATAATTATATTAACTATTGGATGTTATTTTTATTTAAAAAAAGCATTTAACCCTTCGAGATCTAGAGCTTTATCATGGTTCAATTTAAATAAAGATTGTTTGATATCTAGGGCATTGAAAAGCCTTATGAGCTTCTCCTCTTACTATTGAGAGATAAAGTTAGGGATGAATTCCATTATAACCTTAACTTGCATAACTATTTTAAAGTCATAGTAGATTATTAAAGTAATTCAAAGAAACTACTTTAATCTCCTTATATTCTCTACTGGTATCTTTACTTTGTTCTTTAAAGAGTATATCTTATTGGAATTCCTTTTGCAAAGAATTGCATTACAGAAAATCTAGTGTTTTTTATCATGATCCTATATTTAATGGATTCTTACGTTTCATCTCGGTAGTGAACAATGGTTCTCTAATGCTTAAGAACAGTAAAATAAAGCCATTTTCTCATGAGCTTTAAGGTCTATATCCCTAGCTAGAGGTTCAGTGCATTTTGAATTGTAATTAAATTCTCCCTCAATTTGTAAATACAAGAATTTGCATCCATAACCTTATTATGATGTAGCCTTTTCAACTCCACCTTAATTCCTTGAAGTTTCTACTTTAGTATTGAGTCCTTTGTTGATTGCCTCTTTAAGTTTTTCTAGATTAACCAATAGGGTATTAAATCTAAAAGGAGAATTCACTCTTCCTTTCCTTTCAACAAAGATTACTTTAATAGAAGAATGATCAAAACATAAAGTGGAATGGAAATAATCCCTGCTATTAAAACATTTTGAGAGCCAATGGAGGTTAACCAATGCCTTGTTTAACCTTTTCCTTTTGCTCCTTATGAATTAGGAACCTTCAAATATTAATTCAATAGTAATACTTTCATCTTTAACATTTTGAGCCTTAATGATACTATTAAAGTCACCAAGTAAAATCTAAGGGAAACTCATTGAGGAACTCAAAGATTTAATATTATACCATAAAGAGCTACTCATGAACTCTTGATTAGCTCTATATATAAAATTAATACTAGATATGTATAATCTACTTCAATATTAATCATGAGATGGATAAATTGATATAAGGTAAAAGTTTCATGAACCTTGATTATACTTGGGTCAGAAGCTATTATAATCCTCATATTTTAGTGGTCTTGGTGATTTGAGATGATTTTCCAATTTTTACCAAAAATCTAAGAGAACTTATGTAGCTTATCTACTTTAATTCTTATTTCCAATAATCCAACCAACTTCTACTTCTCTGATAGTAAATAGCCTTTGATCATCTAATATTTTTAGGGTAATTCATTATATTCCATATTATAATCATAAAAAAGAATCAAGGGACTATGGTCCTTTGTTATTTGATTTCCTTTCACTTTTCTTTTTAGTATTTATCACTGAATTTGCAGAGACGTCAAAATCCTTCATAACTGCCCCTTTTGAGGTAGATTTCATAATTACATTACAATTATCTTTTAAATTATCTATACTATATTACACAATGGTATTAGTTTCCTTAAAGGTGGTTATTTTATCTCTTAGTAAAAGCTGACTTAGTTCCGAAGCCAGAAAGTCCATAACTTCATCCTTATTCCTAGTTTTCTCTCGGATTAGAGTATTAAGTGCCTTATTTTCCCTTGTACCCTTCCCTAACTGTCAATATAAGTGATAGATGGATAATTGCACATATTTTTACCCCATATTTGATGTGTTTTTGTTAGCCATGGACAGAAACCGTTATTGGTT
Organism: Erythroxylum roraimae; assembly: GCA_027568915.1. NCBI lineage: Eukaryota > Viridiplantae > Streptophyta > Magnoliopsida > Malpighiales > Erythroxylaceae > Erythroxylum > Erythroxylum roraimae. The sequence continues at coordinate 3,364,363 of JAOSBL010000007.1, forward strand.
TATCATAGGAAGAAGAAGAAGAACGCTGAGGTGGAGAGAGAATGATGAGCTGGAGAGTGAGGCATGCATGTGTAACCGTTCGGGAGAATAAGGGAA
>JAOSBL010000007.1:3378897-3398195 GCA_027568915.1 Erythroxylum roraimae
TTATAAATCCTTTGAATTAAGGTTAAACCTAATAGTGAAATTCACAAATTGATTAATGTAATCATAGGAGATTTAACTAGAAAGAGGTTTCAGTTAATCAAACAAGGATTAGTTATTAATAGTCTTAAGAAAGATATTAACAAGGATTAGTTGTTAGTAGTCTTGAGAAAGATATTAATATAAGAAAAGAATTTTCACAATCCAATGAACTAAAGAATAAATTGATTTGTAAAATCATGATTGCATGAAAAAGTCATAGGCAGATTTAAATCCAGGTACCAATAGTATTTTTAATTGTTTCTTAGTTTAATCCTCATTCTAGTTAGTTAATTGTGTTCATCTATTTTACTTTATTATTTTAATTTTGTATTTTTATTTATCTTAAACACCATAATTTGTTAGGCTAGATAATAGAAATATGGTAAGTATTAGTTCTTCTAGTCTTCATGGTGTCAATTTGTAGTTGTTAATACTAGCTACAACTACATCATACTTTTGATTTAAAACAAAAAATTACATATTAGTCACTAATATAACCACTTCTTTCAACTGGTAGCTTGGATTTGATTCTAGCTGATTTTTTATTAGACTTTTCCTTTAAAGAATCTTCAAATATTAACTTGAATTAATTTCTTGGTGATTTTCTAGTAGAGTTGTTACTTAGAGACTTCTCATTGCCCTTTTGGAGTTTTTCATTGTCTCTCACTGCAATTTCTAGATTTAAACTCCTATTATGCCAACTTTTTCTTCCTACGTGTTACAGAAATAACCTCATAGGATGGTTTGTACTCACATATACATACACTACTTTACTTTTACTTGATAGCATATAATAAAGCATTCAAATGTTTGTTTGTCTTTTTCAATTCCCTTAAACCATCACTGAGTCCCTTCATTCGAATCTTGTATTATAATTATCATATCGTAGTTTGATTATTGTATTGTATAATGTGTTGTATATGCATTTTATAGAGTATGCTTTATTATGGTATACTAGAGTAATTTAAGCATTGAAATGTATTATTTAGGTTATAACGGAGATCACAGAATGAGACTGAATGAGCTTTAAAAGCCTCGAAATGTGCTTTGAGGATAGTAGGTGACACTTTTGAATGAAATTCGAATGATTTTAGTTAATAGTATTTTCATATGAATAGTAAATATGGGTAAATAGTATTTCTACTTGGATAGTGATTTTGGGGACCCAACCCCGAAATTTTGAAAAATACTCATAATAGGCATTAAATTCTAATGATATTGAGATGGATCAAAAATAAGTCCGATTAGATGAATTTCGGGAATTCCAAAAGTTTAGGGTTAAAATGCCCTTTTGGAATATAATGGGTATTGAAGATTTTAAACCCATTAGAACTTTTTTTAAGTATCCAATTAATAACTAGTGACCCTAATTAGAGTATTTCACGGTTAATTTGTTGATAAACAGTTGTGGAATAATTTCAAGATTTAATTCGGTTAGTTGGTGAATTAAATGCATTAAAGGGCAATTTGGTCTTTTTACATGATATTAGTGGATTGATGAGTCATTAGAGATAATCAATGAGAAAATGATGTGTGTGATGACTCATTAGAGACAACCAATAAGAAAGTGACATGTGTAAACCATTAAAGAGTATAAAAAGTATGAATTAAGACATAAGTTGATTCATTTGGTGAGTAGCCGTGAGAGTGCATCGTTAGAGAGCCCAAAAAATCAAAAAAAAAGAAGAGAGAATCAAGGAAAAACGTCGACCATTTTTACAAAAACGAGGGAAGAGAGAGAAAAAAGAAAAGAAAAGAAAAGAAGAAGAAGAAGAAGAAGAAGAAGAAGAAGAAGAAGAAGAGGGAGCTTCGGCTATGACATAGAGAAGTGTTCCAAAGAGATTTTCATGCTCTTCTACCTCCTCCAATCAAGCATCCAACAAGATCCTATAGCCATCCAAGTGAAGAGGAAGAAGAAAATGGTTGGTAAGATTACTAATTTTGTTAAAAATTTTGATTTGTTGGGTTATAGTTGAGATTTGGTTTTGATGATGTGAATTGCACCCTTTTGATATGATATGATGGTTTTATTGCATTGGAAGTAATTTGGAGAAGAAAAATCAAGAAAACTAATGTGTGGAACCTTGGTCAAAGGTGAGATCTATTGCCTAATATTAGTTTTCCAAAAAAACCATGGAAATGATTAGGTGAATTTTCAACCAAGGTTAGGGTTTTTAATGTGTTATGATCCAAAATTCTATTTTGGTATTTTATGATGTCCATAGCATTATTTTGATGTTAATGAAGTAAAGAAATGATTTGAAATTGGTTTTGGTTGAAATTAAGCCAAAAGTGCTTGATTTTGTAAAAATTTATTAATGAAATTTTATACTTAAATGTGTGCATTAAAATGTCATGGAAGTGAATTTGAATTGGTTTTAAGTGTTAGAAATCAAATAGAATGGAATTGGAAAAGTTTAATGTCAAATATGTTAAGTTTAGCCTTAAGGGCATTTTTGATATAAAAGTATGGTTGCGATGTAATGAACATGTGAATGTGATTAAGGATGGTCATTAAGTGTATTTTTGGTATTGGAAATGTTAAATGAAGTTTTGTGTTATTATTTGGAGAGAAAAATTAGTATATGGAGTATATGTGGAAGGTAATGAAGTTGACATGGTTTATGGTGCATTTAATTAGAAAATGTATTAAAGAGTTGAATGTATTCGTATTAGGTTTTTTTGGATAGGAAAACTAAACCAACTGAAGGATTTCAAAGTGGTGAAAAGGAAACTAGCAAGTTGTGAGTGTATTTTAATTATTTTATATGACTAAATTCTTTACAAAAGAATTGATGATATGTGAGTGTACTTTAAATTGATTTTATGCAAATGAATATTTATGTTAAGTTTTATGCGAATGATATTTTACAAGCGAATATTGCTAGAAGATTATGATTTAGCATTATATGAGTTGTAAATTGAAAGTTAATTTTTGTACGATTGAAAATTACATTGAAATTATGCATTAAATTGAATGATTATGAATCCTCCTATAATTGATTACGATAATAAGCTGAATTGAAAAAGTATAAGTTACTTTTGCCTATGGTATACTGTTAGGCTTTATATGATATATGTTTATAGTGGTTAACTTATTACGAGTAAGTGATGCAAAACCAACTCCATATATAGTGGTTAACTAGTCACAGGTAAGCGATGTAGAACCAACTCCATGACTTGTTGTGGGTAAGCGATGCAGAACTAGCTTCGTAATTACCAGTTTATAGCGATTAACCTATTACGAGTAAATGATGCAAAACCAGCTTTGTAAGTAATGTTTAAACAGTTATGGGTAAGCGATATAGAACCATCTCTGTAACTTTATGCCTAGTGTACCGTATGGTAAAGAACCTAGTGATGGATTATGTTGAGTAAGAAAATTCATGAAATTTAATAATGCTACCAATATTTAAGTTTAAAAGTAATTTGAGAAGCACCATATGATACCAATTCTAATCATTGGCTTATTTTCAGAATAAAAGTTTTCAGAAAACTTATTACCAACACTATTTATTGTTTAAGGAAAAAGGAAAATGAAAACATGTATATTATGAGTTTACTGTTGAAAAGCATTTTGAAATAGTATTTTAAAAAAATAGAAATTGTGTTTTACGAAATGCTATGTTATTATCATATTTGATAATGCACAAATGAATTATTGTGGCAAATATTTTTACCTTAAGTTTTATTGTTGTATGGGACTATTTCAGTTATGTTGTTATGAAAAGTTTAATTTTTTAGTAAACTGATTAACACTCACTGAGCTCATTAGCTCACACTTATTTTTATGTTTTTAAACAAACTGCCCTAGGTATGCATATAGGTCCTGTAGTAATTAGGATTCCACCACAGGATTAGTTGTATCGTCGGGTGTTGTTATGCTTGTGTTATCTTTCTTATGTTTGTGTTTGCTTGAAATTAGCTTAGTTACTTGTATATATGTTTTAAATTATTTTGGAAAGGGCTTAAAAGTATGATATTGTAAATAATTGTGGGATTGTAAATATCTTTTTCTTAATGAATTACGAGGGCTTTGATCCTCAATGATGTTTTTAAAATGTTGTGCATCGTATGTTTGTGATTGCTTATGATGTGGACCTGACATCCCATTCCAAAAGTTGAGATGGTATATGAAGTATTATAAGTGTTTTAAAATGTGTTATGCAAGTTTTCAAATTTTGGGAATCTTAGAAAAGTAGTCGCTATGCTGCCGAAAAAATAAAAAAAAAATTCCCACTATTTTTCGTGCTTTTAACTTTAAAGTATAAAAGGGTTTTAACAGTTAAGCAGCTTAGCTTTGCGGTAACCTTTCGATTGAGTTAGATATTCAATTGGAAGGCTACTGTGAGATCATTGAGATGGCTTCACTCGAGTCTCGGAAAAGGAACTCCAGCAATAATCACTTAATATTATCTTAATCCCACCATTCTGTAACTAATAGTATCCTAATTGCAAAAGTTATTAATATCTTCAAATCCAAATATTTTCATTATCCACTAACATATTTACCCACAGGGACCTCAAAAAAGCACCATTATAATGTACGGACAATGATCCATTCGTGTTCCCTATATTGAAGGTTCATGTAAAACAATTAAGGACAATACTAAATGTTATTAAAAAATTAATTATTAGATATGGTGGGTATACCATATAATAAAGAAAAAATAGTAACCTTATATTTAATTTGACACCTTAAATACAACTTTTAAAAAATAGCTCAAAGTTATAACAAATAGTTTCATAGTATCTTCACTTATGTAATTAAAGTTAGTTAAAGTTGACAATTAAAGAATTAAAAATGTTTGAGAAAAATAATATTATAAGAAAAGTGTTTTAATTGTTTCATATTGTATCAAAATCTATATATACCATATTAAAAGAAAAGTATAAAAGAATAAAAATAATCATTTATAACAAATTCTAGTTTACAAATATTTTGAAAAAGAAGGCGAAGAATGTAAGAAAGAAGTGAAATTGACATTGGACAATAATGGATTTGAGTCCTCAAATTTTTATTGGATGATTTGTTGGTGCTAGGAAAAGGATAAAGGTGTTTTGTAATTATGATTTCAACCTCCATTTATGACTTCTTGGAGCAAAGTAACCTATTGCTTCCGCACCAAATCAAAACAAAAATTAGAATTTAAGGATATATTCAATAATTAATTTTTACGTAACATTTATATGATCAAATTAAGTATTTTTCTTAAATTTAAGTAACACAATTGCATTTTTTTGCAATTAAAGAGAGGAAGTATTTAGCTAGTAATCTTTTCCTCTACATTTCTATCCTTGTTCTATTTTTCTTATATTCATAGTGATAAATTCAAGTGATTATATTTATCAATTTAAAAATTATTATTGGGGACAAATTTCTCTTTTTTGCATATATCCATATTTATTATATGGGAGGATAATAAAAACTTATTAAAATGATGTATTTGAGACAATTACTGAACAGTAAGTGTGATGGTGACAAACTTAACAAAAAATAACATCATCAAAATAATATAAACAACACCCCACTTACAAAGATGAACTATTATGCAGAAAGAGACTAAAAAATGAAGAACATGCAAGCGATAAACCTTATACAAAAACAAACATAAAAATATTCATAAAGTAGATTAATTGAATATAAATTCTTATAGAATGTATATTCAATAATCAAATGCATGCGACAATTTGAGGAATCAAACAAACCCTAATACGAATAACTCTAAGTTTATAATCCAATAATTTTTTTTTAGATTACACAATAAATAGACTTTCTAATGCTAAAGAGCTTAAAGTATACAAAAGAAATAGAAGAGGAAAAATTAATTAACCACAAGCCTTAATTTAGTAGAATGAAGATTGAAAATTGAGTTGACAACAAAAGATAAGAGCTTAAATTTATATTATATTAGGATTCTTTATTAGATAGAAAGTTATAGTAAGCTAAATATGTTATTCTATTTTACATATGTTACTTAGGGTTTGGTAACTAGGAATGAAGACGTGAGAATGGGTATGTAACGTACATTTATTAATTTTTGCTTGTTTGGTTGTTAGTAACGGATAAGATAAGGATTGTAAATGTTTGGCTTTTAGTAATAGATAAGATAAGGATTGAAAAATCTGAAAAGGGTTTTAAATAATCTTGAATTTTTTTCCCAAGGTAATGTGGGTGTAACCTAGAATCAGATATTAAGAATAACAAATAAACAATTGTAGGCAAACATAGTTTTTTTCTTCTCTTTTTCTTTATGTTTCGTCTCAACCGAAACTCTCTACTTGAGAATTTAAGATTAGTCTATTTATTTATACAATACATCATTTTGGATATTATTATCAACATTGCTCATTAGTTTATTTAATTTATTTAATAATTATTTTATTTTATTTCAATGATTTTATATCATAAAATAAGTTCATTATGGTTTTTCAATTTTATTCTTATTAAAAAATATGCACAATTATTTAAAATTAATAATTTATTGAATCATTAAAAATAATTTTAATTATTTATTTATTAAATACAAAATTTTTAATTAATTAATAATAATAAATATTTGAATTATTTCTTTAATGACATAATAATCAAACACGAGTAAAAAATTGTCATTACCATTCTTAACATTTGATACCAAACACTGGTGTAACTATTAACTTTTATAATTCCATTTCTAGTGCTTGTATACTAAAAACGTATAATCAATAATTTCATTCGCATTCCGATTCTCACTAGTTATTTAGGACTTGTAGAATTTTTTTTTAGAATAGGATTTAAATTTTTTATGAATCCTTTCCTAATAGAATAATGGTTTTAAGAACTCTATATATATTTGTGTACTCAACCCTTCAATAATAATAAGCAATCTTGAAAATTTTCTACAAATTTGACTTTTTAAAAATATGTTATGCTTTCTTTGAAGAGTGATTTTTACCCCTTAGGTGTGATTACTGGTTTTCTGCCTTCTATTCTTTGTTTTCACCACAAAATTTCAGCAACCAAAATCCTAATTTCTAGCCTAACAGCAACCAGCTACTAGTTCTATTTGTCCTACTCACTTTCTTACCTTCAAAAGCCAATAAATTACCTTATCCGGACTTCTTTCCCTCTCTCAATATCCAAATTTCTTGTAGTTTTCAACCAACGATAATTTGGGGAGAGTAATGTGCATAGGATTCTTTATATAGGGTCTACAGAGTTTTATCTCAAAGTAAGAGGACAACATTTAGAATTTCATGTCCGTAGGTCTCTGATGTGATAATGTTTATCCTGTTTTGATTATCGTCAACCTATCAAAGTGGAGGAAAATTGTTTGATATGACATTCACGTGACCCTCCCTCATGTCATAATCAAGTTGATTTGGCTTGTCACGTAAACCCTTCCATGAAAAAAGTTAATCCAAAGGACTTGATTTGAAAAATTAACAGCGTTGAAGAATTTAGCAAAAAGATTAATACAAATGTTTGATTAAGAAAAGGCATCGTAATTCCTCATATTTCAGGTTTGGTAGTTTTCCAGCCGGTAAATCTTCCCATGCTTAAGATATCCAATCTGCTCAGGTGAAATAAAGTTAAAGGAGGTCCTGAAGATGAATTCTGTCAAGCAAGCAGAACCTGTAGAATCACTTTACCAGCTAAAACCTGTGTTTCACTGGTGTGCAAAATATATATATATAATGTATTACTTTGGCAAGCCTGACGCCATTGTAATCTTGTATTACTATTAATCAACAGGTCGACAGCATTAAGACCCAATTTTGGTAGAGCAAGGAATGACATACAAACATATCCTTTGCTTTAACACTCAACAGCAGCATAGTCAAAATGAATCATGTAAAATGATGTTACATTTACATGCGAAGACACAAAGCAAAAAGTGGGTCTCACATTTCTTCAATTTTTACACTGGACCAGAGTCACCATCGGATGTAGGAAAGTTTGCAACTGGAATATGCATATTTGTGTCCAAGGACTGAAGTGCTCTTACAACTTCAAGCATAGATGGCCTTTTCTCTGGCATGACAGAAGTGCAACGAATAGCAATGTCTAATGCGCCAAGCATCTCTTGTGGCGACAAGTTGGCAATCTTAGGATCGAGGACTTGGAGTGCTCCACCGGCAATGTTGATTTTCCTTCGAACCCACTTCACAATATCAAGAGATGAAGTTGAGTCTGCTTGATCAGCTTGTCTGCCAGCTATCAGCTCTAGTAGCACAACACCAAAGCTGTAAACGTCCCTTTGTTCAGTTGCTTTCTTATCGTATGCATTCTCTGCAATCAAGCAAACAGCTATTTCAGCTGCTACAGAAAATATGTTTTCTTCAAGCAACTGGACAAATAATGACAGAACTGATCTATGTAAAGCTGACTGGAAGAACAAAGATGATAGATTACACACGTCATCCAAACTTTCATATGGAGAGAAAACATCAACTTCAAAAAACATCCAAGTAATTGGCATTCAGCAGTGAACTAATAGATAAACTTGAGAAAATCAAAGCTAGATTTAAATCTACTTTTATGATACACATGCAGTTTGATCTGAAGTAGAAGTAAAGAAAAGCTGAACTAGAGTTTCTATGAATGCCAAGTACTGTTTCACAATGTGGAGCTGGCAATACATGGATCACGCTACATGGATCACGCTGTCTGAATTCTAAAAGTATCAATTTGGTGTAAAGAAGATTACCAGGAGCACTGTAACATGAGCATGTAAGTTCTGAAGAGATTGTGGACTGAAATGCAGCTTCACCCACAACTCGGTCGAGAGCAAAATCTGTCAGCTTAGGATCAAAATTCTCATCCAAAAGAATATTTGTTGACTTGAGATTTCTGTGAAGTAAATGAGGAGTGTAGTCCTTGTGAAGATATGATAATCCTTGAGCAACTCCAATGGCAATCCTCATTCTAACACCCCATGGCAACCGAAAATCTGATCTCCCTATCATATCCCCTAAGCTTCCCTTCTGTAAATAGTCATAGATTAGAAAAATGGATTCATCTGAATGACAAAAGCCAAGAACTTTGACAATGTTTTTATGCCTGATCTTAGCTAATGTCTTCACTTCAGACTTCAAAACTTTCCAAGATTGGCTCCCTATATTGACTAGCTTCTTGACAGCAATCAGTTCACCACTAGGTAATGTAATGATGTATACTCTACCAAAAGCCCCACCTATACCCACAGCACTTTTCTCATCCATATGAAAAATCAGATCATGTTCAGTAACTCTAAGAGGATAGAAAAACACTGAACGCCAACCATCCATTTGTGCCATTTGAGATTTCCGTTTAGAGGATCGATGGAACACGAAGAAACCAGCAGCAACAAGCAAGATCCCAACACCAAATGCTATAGAAATCAGGGCACATGTCAATGTACTAATGCCACCAGAAGTCCGATCTCTTCGTGACTCATCGGAACAGGAATTGGGCAATCCAGGACCACAAAGGCCAGGGTTTCCTTCCAAGTATGAAGCAGGGAGACCCGAGATTAGAGCAGAAGGCACTTTTCCAGATAGATGATTAAAGGATACATTAAAGAGAGCAAGTTTCAAATTTTGAAGCTCTTGTGGGATTGAACCAGTAAGATTGTTATCAGATAAATCAAGGTAAGTTAGTACTGGCAAATCAGCGAGTGATGATGGAATTTCCCCGATAAGACTATTGCCTGCCAATGACAATGACACCAACTTTCTGCATTTCTTCAGCTCAGGAATATACCCAGAAAGGGAATTTTGGGAAAGGTTTATGATACTCATAGCTGGAGAATCACAAAAATTTTGAGGTAACTCACCATAGAAGCCATTAGCAGATGCAGAAAATCTATATAAGCTCTTAACTAAACCAAGACCTTGGGGGATCCTACCACTGAAGCTGTTGTTATCTATTTGAACTTGCTCCAACTGAGATGCCTCAGATATTGTATCCGGTATTTGACCTGAAAATCTATTGTTTTCCGCTCTGATAAGCTTAATTTTGGTTAACGACCAAAACCCAGCTGGTAAGTTACCAGAAAAATCGTTGTTTTGAATTTGAAACCTCTCAAGATTCAAGCATTCTGTAATTGAGTTGGGAACTGAACCATTGAAGAAATTGGTGTGGAGACTAAGGTTTATGAGACCCTGCGAGCTACATATACCATTTGGGAAAGCCCCCGAGAGTTGGTTCTGTGAAACGTCGAAAGACATTAGTTTCTTGAGAGAGGACACTAATGTTTGAGGAATCGTACCATTTAGATTGTTCTGTGACAGGTCCAAAATGGTTAAACTTTGCGAACCCACGAGTGAATCTGGAATTAGACCATAAAAACCAGAGCTTTGCAAGAAAAGCTGCTCAAGTTTCTCAAGCTTCCCAATATCAACAGGAATTTCACTCACCAAATATGCATTTTCGGACAAATCGAGAACAAGAAGTTCGGTGAGATTCCCAAAAATGTGCGGAACATTACCTGAAAGCAGGTTGCTTCCCAAGTTGAGTACTTGGAGGTTAACCAGTGAGCCAATCCCTTCTACTATCTGTCCTTCGATGTGGTTCTTGCTAAAATCCAGAACCTTTAAAGATTTAAACTGAGAAATCTGATCTGGGATTGTACCCCAAATAAGGTTTTTGCTGAGATTCAGACTCTCCAAGGAATTACACTGAGAGAGGTGAAGAGGAATGGGCTGATTAAAAAAGTTGTCAGCTAGATTTAGAAGACTCAAATCTGTAAGCTGACATACTGAAGGAGACATTTCACCAGAAAGATTGAGACTTTGAAGTTTAATGGAAGTTACAGAGAGTGAAGGTGCAAGAGTGCAGGTGATTCCAGTCCAGTTGCAATGATGCATGTTGGAGTCATTGGACCAGCTTGCAAGAGAGTTCTTCGGGTCTACTATGGATGCTTTGAAGTTGAGAAGAATATCTGCTTCATTAGCAGCCTCACTTCGTATGTAGAGTGTGAAGATGATAGAGAGAACAAGGGTGTATCTGCAAGTGTCTGCAGCCATTGAACAGACAGAAAGAGAGAGAGAGAGAGAGAGCTTAGCTGTGTTTCTTCCAATCTTCTCTATATATCAGTGAGATGAGACTGAAAAGAGCCAAAAGCAGGAGAAGAGTATGCCTAGATGATGTGAACTGGTTGAGAGCAGAGCATACATATGCTATTAGTTTCTCCTTATTTTTTATCATTCCATAATTAATAATAACGTTAATTTAGACTCATACCTAAAGTTGTCGGTACCGTATTGACAATGGTATCAGTAAGTCGTCATCTCACTCTATAGAACAGTTGTCTCATCTTCTTAGTCAGATTAATTGTACCACTCTTTACACATTTATATTTTAAATGAGTTGTCTTCTCTCTCTTCACTTCGCCGGTAATTGTTTCACCTTAATAAGTACAATTACTTCCAAATCCATGCTTATCAGTCGATAAACTTAGTATTAGAGGAAGAAAAGGGCCGACCTTTCTGTTCATAAGTCACGTTGTCTGTATATATCAATTAAAGCCAGAAATGGCCAACCTACTGTAACCCGCAAAAGTTCCACTATTGGAGTTGTTCTTATCTCATTGGTTTCTGTTTTGTACATCACAATAAGTATAAAAGTCAACCTGATTAATGGCAGAAGCAGTTATACCAAGTTCTTTTTCTAGGAATTCCAAAAGCTAAAGGTCTCTGTATCAGCTGGCATAGGAGAGAAATCAGTATACATGTAGTTCAGTTTGTAGGCAGCTAACCAAATCTCAAGTTAACAAATTCACTTTGTCATTAACATTATGTTTTGTTTATAAAGGTAATCTGACCTGGTGGTTAAGAAAGTATAGATAACAAAATATGAGCTCTGAAGTTGGGACAAAAGGGTGTACAGAAAAAGGCTTCCCGTGAATGAAAAGGGCAAAGACAAACAGGAGACGGAAGAGAGAGACATTAATCTATGTACCACGACAAGAACACCAATTACAACCTAGGTCAACATAAGATGCCCTTTTGTCTTTTTATTTCCCAAGTAACTTAGTAGGTTTTGATTTCCCGTTTGTGTAAAGGAATAGAGAGAGAGAGAGAGCAATGTAGTGTCAGTGTCTAGTCACGGCATTCTGCATTGGACATAGGTCCTAGAGATCACCGGCTTTCACCGATGAGCAGAGATTAGTTGGGGAGTTGCTGGCTCATCTTTTACCACCCAAGATCTTCTATCCAGTTTTTATGGTATCTTATTGTGTCCAGTGAATCTCAGCTATTTATTTATGCGGGTTCCATATAAATAAACGTGGGATCCGTATAAATAAATAGCTAAGATTCACTGGACACAATAAGACACCATAAAATTGGACAGAAGAATTGGACTATCTTTTACCGTAGCGGTTTAGATCTTATTCGGACCACCTTTGACTTTCACTAAACTCCAACAGATAACAGTGGTCCTTCTCCTAAGTCTATACGATGGACTGAAATCCAACGACTCACATATTTTCAACCAAAATGGTGGACTTTGTCAAGGTTAAAAGAAGATTGAATGTATCCTATGACTTTATTTACACCCAAGAAGGCTTTGTTTCATGCAACTGGAAAGTCTTAAAGTACTTTCCCCGGGGTGAAAAGAAGGAGAAAAGGTGAAAACTAGGATTTGACTTTGAAATTTTGGAAAAAGAAAAAAGTGGAAAGGACGACTATAATTGCATCCTCTGCCAAAAGATGGTGTGAATACTGAGGTCTGCATCAAGCAGCATCCCATGTAACTTGTCACCCAGTGAACTGAATTACAAATAGAGCAATTCGGTATTTAAAATAGTATCTTGGTCAAGTGATATCAATTGGGTCCAATTCCAATTCACCATACAACAGAAGCCATAAATTAAAACACAGATCACCATGTACGTCTTGGGATTATCATCTTTACTTGTCCTTCAAACGTAGTTTCCTTAATCCCACAAAGATGTCAACAACAACAACAAGAAGAGAAGCTCTTTACGAGGCCTGGGAAGCATAAACAATGGATACTTTGGTGTGCTTCTTCAGTTTCACCTCACCATTTTCAAGAAAAGTTGCATGGATATGCCCAATAGTCAACGATAGAAGAGGCTTATTCTAAAGTATCCAGGGTCAAGATACAGATATAGAAGGGGCTTATTCTGAAGTATCCAGGGTCAAGAAAACATTTTATATATCTATATCTGTATTCGGCGAGGTGTTGTTTGTTACGTTGAGAAGCACCCAAGTCCCAACATGGAAATGGAGGAGGTCCAGACATAATGACTGTGGGGGTTAAGTGATCAAATTCCACTTAATTGCATTGAAGAAAAAGAGGAAACAACACAATTATATACACTCAGTAACACCAGCAGCATTGCTTTCAGTAGACGGTAGGGTGGTGGGGACGATGCTCTCCATATTGTTTTGTTGCGTTGGCCCATTGCACTTCATTGCTTGTTAGTTGTTTCGCAACACATCTTTATACGTAACAGGATTCAATCTAATATGCATTTACTTTTCATGTCAATTTATCGTCTGCCATTTACTTGAAATACAAGTTTTTATCATCGTAAAATTCTCTCTTTAGAGCATAAATGACCTTTAAAAGTATACGTAAATGATGTAGTTTGAATTCAACTACTGTGCAATATGAGATCCTATCCTTGTCCAAAACATGACCACAAAACTGCACAAATTGCTTAATAATTAATTGAAGTTTAGCTGAAAGATACATCAAAGTCCACGATTTCAGTTACCTCAACAGCTTACTCACGCGTAAACATCGTTCCAACCCCAGAAATGGTGTAAGTTGATCTGACACAATTCACATACTTTCAATTTCCGGGACTTCAAATCATGATCTTCTCATCGGTTCAACTTTATGCAAAGATTGTTCATTTTTCCCTTCGTGGCCTATGACAAGACACAGGTGGCGCGCATGTCCATCAACAACCTTGAGACTCTTATAGTCTGCATCCCTGTAGGCTTAATTCCAATCGACAGTGAGAACTTACATAGAAAATTATTGGACGCAATTATATCACACATTCAATTCAAACCCCATATAAGTTTTCTTTGGAAATTAACTAAAGTTTCCATTAACCATAGTAAAGCTATCCCAACATTACAATGAATTCTCAAAAATGATACAAATGACTAAATTACAATCCAAAAGTTACAAGTTCTATCTATTTCTAATTTCAGTAGATAGGGCATGCAGAGCAGATTTTGCAACAATTATGGCTCGAATCCAGTTTATGATTTTTTAGTAATTGATGCTTGTTTACTTCCTACCTCTATAGATCCTCTTGTTTCTTTCTTTCCTTGGGGAATCGATTGTTGCTGTCAAAGCTGCTTTATAAATTGCTCCATCTTACGCCTGTTGCTTTGCAATATATGTAATTCAATTTAGAGTTATTAGTCATTCATAAGAAGAACAATAATCTGTTAGCAAATGCACGATTCTGCTCTACACAGCTTTGAATATCTACATTGGAAGAACGAGTGTTCCTTGTCTTCTTCTGCTTCTTTGCATAACACACTTATTCGGCCAAATGAGCCAAACCATCTGTTCTAGGTTCTGATCATGTTCTTGATAACCAGCAAGGTGAATACTGATGCTTTCAGGTGAATACTGATGATAACCAGCCAGAGTTCTTACATAGGAGGTTGAAAAGGGGACATTCTCTCCTTCAGCTTGCAATGCTTTACATCATGACTTGTCAGTGAATACTCCTGTAGAATTTAGTTTCCAAATGACACTATCCTCACTGTACCAATGGGTGATCTGAGGAAAGTATTCAAATAGGTAGTTGAATCCTGTTAAATTGCCACTCTATCTTCCATAGTGCATTAGTGTGGATACTCTAGCATTGAGAGGAACTTTGTTGGTTAGTTGGGATATTTCATTTCTCAGGAAAAGAGGATTGTACTCGAACTAATTGTCAAACCAAATCCAAGTATCCTCTCCATTACCTAGCCTTTGCTTGATCCAAGGGTACACAACATTTCTCAATTTCAGCATATGTGCGATGATCCATGAGTATTCCCTGGTAATTGGCATTTGCAAGAAATTTTCATTTCTAAGATAAGTTTCATGTATCTATTTTATCCAAATGACATTCTTGTCTAAATATATGCTCCAAATTCTTTTACACAGAAGTACTTTTTGCATTAGAGGAATAGAAATTATCCCCAATCCTCTTTGCTTCTTAGGAATTGTCACTTCACTCCATTTGACTTTAGTGTTCTTGGAATAATCTATTTTTCCATACCATACAAATGCTTTCATGACACAATCAATCTCCTTGATTAATTTTCTTGGAAGGACGATGTGAGTGATCCAGTGAACATAGAGATTTCCAAGGACTGGAATAATCAAAGTGACCCTTGTAGCTAGTGATAGATATCTATTTTGCCAAACATTTATTCTAGATTTGAATCTTTTAATAAGTGAGACACAATCTGAATACTTAGGATTTGCATATGAAATTAGGACTCCGAGATACTAAAGTTGAAGAACTTGTAACCATAGCTCTGAAATCCTACATAACTCATTAGAATTCATTAAATCTTTGGAACAAAACAAGTTGCTTTTGTTTATATCTACTTTCAACCCTAACCAACTTGAATACGACTTGAGTTGATCCTTTAAAAGAAGGATCAAGTCATCTGTAAATGTCAAATGGGTGAGCTTGTAATCTCTGCATTTATGATGATAATGAAACCTGCCATTGCATTAAATAAACTTGTTGAAATTCTAAATAGCCCTTCCATAGCTAGGGTGAAAAGATAGAGGGATAGGGGGTCTCTTTGTTTTGTTCCCTTGGCACAATTTAGAGGTTGAGTAGGGGCTCAATTGAAAATTATACTTATTGATGCAGACTTAATGCACATGAAGATCCAATCCATGAAGAGTGTAGGAAGTTCAAGTGCTTTCAAGCAAGATTGTATAAAATGCTAGCTCATTATGTCGAATGCCTTATAAAAATCAAATTTCCAATAACAATTGTTGATGCTTTTCCCAAAATTATATTCTTTCAAAATCTCTTGCTTCAGGGGAATGTTATCTCCTATGGATCTCGCCTCAATGAAAGCACCTTGTGCTAAATTCACCACTGTCTTTAAGGCTATTTTTAGCCTATTAGCAAGAAACTTAGCAATTACTTTGTAAATCGTATTACAACATGAAATTGGTATGTAATCCACCAAGGAAGCAAGATTAAGTTTATTGGGAACTAGGCAGATGTAAGTGTGGTTAATCTCCTTCAACATTGTGCAAGAGGAAAGGGACTCTTGTACTGCTTCTGTGAACAAGTTGTCAGTAATCTCCCATGTTTGTTGGAAAAAACAGGTAGTAAACCCATCAGGCTCTAGTGTAAACCAAACATCACTGCTTTGATTTCTAGGTTTATGAATGGACCTATTAAAAGCTCTTTTGTTTCTTGAGTTAAAGGAACTTCAAATAACCTTTTTATATTTTTGTATAACCAGAGTTCTCTACTACACCCATCAACTATATGAAAAAACCTCTTGTGAGCTTTAATAAAGAAGATAGATCAATGATAGAGTTACCAAAATTGTCATTGAGCTCCATAATCATGTTCTTGTTTATCCTTGCTAATAGGGAAGCATGAAAGAATTTGGTATTTGAGTCCCCATCTCTTAACCAGGTCATACTATTTCAAGATGTAATTATGCAGGTTGAGGGCCTCATGATGTTCCCTAAGTCTCTAAGCTTTAATTTTCTTCAAGTGATTATTGTATGGGAATTTGTAACAATCATTTTGAGCTTATCTTAACTTTCGTCGGGTCTCCCTGATATATTTGGTATTAGAACTAGTAAAACTTTTGATAACTTGTTTGACCTTTTTCATTTTTTGCATCATCTAAAAGGATTTATAACAATTTATAAGGTTCCGATCATGCATCTCATACATAATATATATCAAATATACCCAGCGGAAAATAAAACGGAACCTCAAAAACCAAATCTACTCATGCATATAGATATAGAAAACAAAAACATGAAATGTAATATGCTTACATACCTTTCCAACGATCTCCTTTGTTCTTTAAACTTCTTCGTGTTGGGTTGTCATAAACTACAATGATCAACATAGACCGTCTCTAATGAAAGTCCACACGAAGATAGAAGGATGAAAGCTCACTAAGAGATGGCTAGAGTTCTTTCTTTGTGCTAGCAAAGACAAAAACTCTTGTGAGAGTTAGAGAGAAAAAGAGTGTGTGTGTAAGAAAGAACCTTTCTCTCCCTTGTGTCTTACACAAGAAGCACAAAAATCACCTCTATTTTCTGCACAATTTGGCCTTCCATAACCCTCATCACTAATGGAGAGTTATGGGAAGTTAATGGTCATGAATAGCATGCATTAATGAAAGTTATGGGAAGTTAATGACCATGAATAACATGCAAGAATGGAAGTTTGGGAAGTTAATGGCCAAGTTGGCAGCCAACAACACTTGTTTTTAATCCATTTCATGCAACGTTTTCTACCACAATCACATCGCGATACCATCCCGAAACACTCTCTCATATCTTGAATCACCATTCAAGACCATTTTACTCATCCTTCACATCTCCTATGTGTGTGACCCATTAGGTTCCCGATTATATTGGCCACTTGAATTAACACTTAACTCAAGTAAGTCAAGAGCGGTATTTAACAACACGTCATGATCCCCAATTGACCTAAAAGTCAGTGGTTTGACTACGAACCCTTCCATACACAATGTTGCTATGCAATCTTTCCTTTTACAATCTATATCCCAATTGGTTCAGAGTATGGTCATAGTGTCATTTACATATACATGGAGATCTATGGGAAACATGTATATTCTTAGGATCTAAATTAATTAATTCACAGTTGAATAATCAAGATGGTCCCTTAATTATGGTTTAGACTGTAGTGTTGCAATTTATCTCCATGCAAGTAAAGGAGTTTACTTAAGGGAATGATGAGTTTCATATTATGATAGTAGTTGACTATCGATAATGACACTATTAAATGAATTTGGAATCACGTATGTTTTTAAAGAATAATGTAGGTTGTTACTTTAATCTTAAAACATACACCTTAGCATTCTTTTATTACGAACCATAATCTTAATGAGTGGTGAACTCATATGTGTTTCATTACAATTCTTGATATGATTGAAATGGATTTTTATAGAGTATCAATCCAGTGTTTGCATGTTGGAATTATTAATTGAAACATGTATCATAGAACATTCACTCAAATAAAGAGTTTATAGTGATATCATCACTTCTAGATGTTTTACGGAGGTTGGTGATTAAATTGGCACCAGTAGTTTGATGGACTAGCTATTTATCAAGTCTTAACACTAAGATGAGATCTTGTGTGTTAATCACCATATAGAGTAAAGCGGGAGATCTAGAAGGAAAAACCAATTAAGGACAAAATGGTAATTTTACCCTTTATTGTGCGGATGGCTATAATATGGTTTATAATACAGTTTGTAATTGGACATCTTATTTGAAACATGTGTTCTCATAATATTTAGTAATTCAAGAGTTCGACTAATTGTCTTTAGTGGAATGACATTTGGTTAATAAGCTGGAATTAATTATAATGAGATTAAATTAATTATGAGCTTATTAAAGCTTGAATTATATAAGTCTAATTAGATTCCCCATTTGGCTTCTAGGAAGGTTACTTAAGCAAAGTAAGAAATATAAATAGAGGTTACCAAAAATAAGAAAGAAGAAAGGACCAAATTAGATTCGGAATAATAATACCGAAAGAATTTAATTAAGAATTAATTAAATTAGGTTTTAAAGCCTATGATTGAATGTTGAGCTTACACTAATTAATTGTTAATTAGAAGCCCAAATGAACATTTAATATTGGGCTAGACTTTGGTTTGATTTAATTAATTAGATTAATTAAATTGAAACAAAGTTATTAAAGATAAAAAGGAGGGCAAATTTAGGTTAAATGAACTAAATGGACAATTGAACATTTAACGTGGGTTTTTATCATGCTTCATCATCATTAAATGTTTTAATGGTGTCATCATTAAATAGGGTAATGATCTTATCATTAAATGGTTTAATGGTGTCATCATTAAATAAGGTAATGATCTTATCATTAAATGGTTTAATGGTTGCCTTTTATTGATGACATGTAACCTTTTAGCATTCATTTGATTAAAGAAGGAGGAGGTGCATTTGATGTACTCTCTCCTTTCTTTCATCTCATAACCGAAAATGAGAGGGTCTCATTTAGGTTATTGGTCTTTTCATATAGCCATCTTAAACAAATGAG
>JAOSBL010000007.1:3402335-3420483 GCA_027568915.1 Erythroxylum roraimae
TTTCCTCTTTTTGATCCATTTTCGTCTCTTTGGCCTTGAAAACCATCTGCGAGTATTTAACAAACAATTCCATCAATATTTGAGTACCAATTTTACAAATCAATCAAAATTAACACCAAAACATATGCATTTTAAATGACTTATCACTTTATTATTAATATTCTCTAATATCATAAGTGCTTTATCATCATAAAAAAGAGGGGGATTATTGAATCAAGGGAGGTTTCAGTTGGTATTTTGATAATAACAAAACATAATTACTACTAATGTGTTTATCATTTTGATGAAAAGTGATATTAGAACAAAATGAAGCCATAGACTCAAGAAGATAATGTATGAAGTTAAAGTTTTCAACTAATGAAATAAAGAATCAAAACAAAAACAAGAACAAAAGAAGACCAAGGCTCTTCAAGGTCATTTAGCATTTTACGTTATTATTTATAAGCTCACTTTGCTAGTTTGACGATCTAAAAAGCTCATCATGCATAATCATTTCATTTTACTTCATTTCATGAGACTTTACATTCATCATGAGGCATTGAAGCCTTTGATTTTAATATAAAAAGCCTCTTGATTTTTAAATTATCTTTGGGGGAACATTTTGAGAAGTGATTTAATCATATTTGGATTAAACAAATTGATTTTGAGCATTTGAAGTTGTTAAAAAATCATGCTTTTGGGTTGATTAGTCAACCTATTTAGGTTATTGGTCAACCAATATAGGTTAAAGTTATTAAATTTAAAATATTGAGAGTTTCCTATGACATTAGTTGATGCATTGGTTGATTAATTTGTCATATTGTTCAACTAGTATAGGTTACTAGTCAACCGATGCTCAATGGCTAATGAATCTAGTTCTATAAATGCATACTGGTCGACCATTATACTATATTGATCAACCAGTGCGTGAAATATAATTGTTGTAACTATTAGTTCTCAGCTATAACCGCTATTTTAGGTCACAAAATACTATAAATAGATATTTTCTTATTATTTTTTGCATCAAGAAGGTTTTAGGTGTTGTATACACACATTTCAAATTTTTTTTTGATCATTTTAGCAATATTATGTCATATTTGTATGAGTGAATCATTTTGGAGTTATTAAGTCACAAAGTAAGGTATGTTGAGTTGTAATATTTGGTTGGGGGCAATATATCATTGTATTTGAAGGTTATATAAATGAGATTGAGGTTTCTCTTCATCTTAGAAAAAGATTGCAAGAAGTATTCCTCTTCGTCGAGAAAGATTGTACAAAGGATATTCTTCGTCTTAAAAGAAAAACTATAGTAGAATTTCAATGAGAATCTTAGGAGTAGATGTGAGCAAAGGTTCTTTATCGAACTACTATAAAGCAATTTATATTCTCTCCTCCATATCTTTTTTAAATTATTATTCAATTATTTGATTAATTTATCTTAAGTAATTCTCCTTATACTTACTTATATTGACTATTGATAATTTAGCACATTAGTTGAAAAAATTATTGAATTTTGTAAATTCTCAATTTACCCCCTTTTGAGTGTCATTAGGGATTAACAACGCTTTCCTTGGATAGCATAATGTTTCTTAATAAAAAGGATACATGTGATGACTTTTCAGTGAGCATAGTCGTTGGGATGGGGATTTTAGGAGTTTAGATTTTTTGTCCAATATTATGGTGTCTTATTCTGTCTCATAATCTCAACCATTTATTTATATGGGTCTCACGTGAATCTCGCATAAATAAATGTGAGACTCACATAAATAAATAACTGAGTTTTATAAGATAAAATAACGCACCATAATATTTGACAGAGGATCCCGTCTCAAATTTTTGGTGTTTAACCTGTATAACACGACGACGAAACCCAATTGATTGGGTGAAGCACGATTTGTTCACTGTACGTAAAGTAAACTAAAATAATAACAGTATTATCAAGCATTTGGGGAAAACAAATCTACTTAGACACGGCGGGAAAATTGGTCACTTCCGCGGGAACCGAAAAGAGAAAACCCCAAACCTTGATAAATGATAATACGAATCACTCATCACATAAAAAAGCAAAAGGAAGGAACCTTACGGTAACGCTCACAAAGGCTTGAAATTTTCGTTGATTTCATTCTCTTTCGGAAATGGGGAAGTCGAAGAAATCTAGGGTTTCTCGCGAGGAAGAAATTGAGGAAGAGGAGCAGAAACAGGATATGAATCAGATGAGCCTCTACGAGGTCATTATTTCCCTTTAACTTCTTCTTTATCTCAATTTGATAAAATGCTTCTTCGCAAACGACACCTTGCATTTTGTATTGAGAGTAGCATAGTGGCCGTCATAAGTTTGATCAAGTAGTTCCTCTCTTTTGCAAATTTCCACTACCATTTGTTTCTTTTTCATATTAAGCGATGGGGAATTTTATTGATTTCGTTTTGCTCTCTCCTAACTGGGGATTTAAATGAGTTTTCTGCTCGTCATAGGTTTCCAAATGGTGTGCTTATGATCATACTCTGCTTAAATTGATTTTGCTAATAGCCAACTTCTTTCAGGTCCTTGGTGTTGAGAGCACAGCTTCTCAACAACAAATAAAGAAAGCCTACTACAAGTTGGCCTTGCGACTCCATCCAGATAAAAATCCCGGTGATGAGGTAAACTTGCCTGATTGTCAGATATTACTATATTCTTCTGTGTCCTCCATGTAAGATTTCTCACCTTTTGGTCTTCCCGTAGGAAGCTAAAGAAAAATTTCAGCAATTGCAAAAGGTGATATCAATTCTTGGTGATGAGGAAAAACGAGCACTTTATGATCAGACTGGATGTATTGATGACGCTGTAAGTGCTTGTGAAATTGCCCTTTTTGTCCATTTGCTGAGCGCCCCAAGAAGGAAGGATGCTTCATTGCAATGACATTATTTCAGCTGATAAATGAAGATAAAAGAATTGCTTGAAAAAATTGGCTGTCATAACCTGACCAGGTCAAAAATATATGACTAATTAAATTGCTTGTTGGACTACGGTAATGGTAACCTGAAAATTTGAAATACAGCCTTGAATCATTGTACTTTGTACATTTAAGCCTTTTCTTCCTGAGCAGGACCTTGCAGGGGAAGGGTTTGAGAATCTGAAAGACTTTTTCAGCGCCATGTACAAAAAGGTTACAACATCTTGTTATATAAATCTTTTGATTCCACATACTGATGTTCTTTCTATCTGGACCACTTAGTCACAATGCTTGTTTCTTTAGGTCACTGAGGCTGATATTGAGGAGTTTGAAGCTAATTATAGAGGATCTGATTCTGAGAAAAAAGATTTGATTGAGCTCTATAAGACGTGCGAGGGTAACATGAACAGGTACTTCACTTCTGTATATGGTGTTCTGTTAATCTAGATGTCTTGGATAGATTCTTAGTTATTTTCTTTTTTCAGGCTCTTCTGCTCAATGCTTTGTTCTGATCCTAAGCTTGATTCACATCGCTTTAAGGATATTCTTGACGATGCATTATCTGCAGGTCAGAACTTTTACCGGTTTTTTGTTTTTGGCATTTGCTGGCAAAATGTTCCTAATGAACCTAATAAACTATTTGTTGGTTAGAATTATTGCGTCTACATATTATAACAGTACAAAGTTTGGAGATTTACTTAGTTAACTGGAATGTTAAGAAAGAAAGCATCTTCAGAACTAGAGCTCATTCAATCCCTCTCTTTAGTTTTGCATGTCTTGGTTTTTGTAGGACTTCTGATGTTGATCCATTTGGCTGGTGTTACATTTCTTCTCCTTAAGCTTTGTTTTCTGCTATCATTCAGGTGAACTGAAATCCACAAAAGCATACCAAAAATGGGCAAAGGGAGTATCTAAGACCAAACCGCCGAGCAGTCCTCTGAAAAGAAAGGGCCAGTAAGTTTTCGGAACAGGCTACTTTCTGTTATATCCTTGATGTGTCGTACCCTTGCCTTATAAAATTAACCTCTTATCTTTTCCTTGCAGATCCAACAACCAATCAGAAGATCTACTTGCAATTATATCTCAGCGTCGAAGCGAAAGGAAAGACCGTTTTGATTCCATGTTCTCGTCTCTAGTGTCCAAATATGGCGGGGGTGATGCAGCACCAGAACTTACTGATGCAGAATTTGAAGCTGCAAGGCAGAAACTTGAGAGCCGCAAGACCTCCAAAAAGAAAAAACACAAGTAGGATGCCTTAAGACGCGACTTCAGGTCTTTGTACAAATGGTGTTATTTGAAACTTTTTGGCATTGTAACATCTGAATGCGACTGCACATTGAATCATTTTATGCGTTTCTTTCATTTGGTGCGTCAGCTTGTATGCATACTCTTCAAAATTTTTAACTCATCTCGAGTAGAGGTAAAAAGATGTGCGTTGCTTGGCTTTTGAATTTGCAAGATTTCTCCCCCTTTTCTTTGATAAAAGGTAATGCCTTGATGTATAAGAACTTTCATTTAGTGGTAAAGGGTAAAAACTAAAAAGGCGGGGAAATAGGTTTATTGTCTCCCTTAAATGGATGCAGAACTGGAAGAAATAACTTCTGGAATCTTTTTTTATTCCAAGCTATAATATATATTCATGTATTTTATATTCGCTACAAGAAGCCTCTAGCATTTATAGGACCTAATGTGATTTATATATAATTATGAGATTTACGAATAAATTTTTAAAAATATAAAAATAACGCGACATTTAATGATTAAAGTTTATTTGTTGTGAGTTTATTTTGAATGTTTTAAAAATATCATGGTTGAATTTGAATAAATTATATTTTAATAAAAGTGTTTAAATATCGAGAGTTGGGAATTACTCAAAATGCAAGTAGCTATTAAATAGGACATAAAATATTCACCTATTCTTATCACAAATAACATCAACCTTATAGGAAAACCACAAAATACCTCTCTTGACTTTATAGGAGGGATTCCTTCATTGTAATCAAATCACGAGTTCTAGTAAATTTTGTACAAATTTTGATAATATTAATGTATAGTATCAATATTCATTTTAAATAATTTTTTAAATTATAAAATATATTTTAAATTTTATATAATTAAAATTTAATCACTCTTATCTTATTCTTGAAATTTATTTATGAAGATCATTTAAAAATTAGGAGCACTTGAACTTCTTTTTACTGTAAAAGTTAATATTTATAAAAATAAATATAATGATATATAAATTAATGTTTATTAGATACGTATGAGCATAATCTGAAGTATCTACTAAAAGTGTTTCATTCAAATTGAAAAGTGTTTCCATGAAAAGTAGGTTATTACTTAATATGCTCATCAAGATCAATGATCAAATTAGAACGGTTATGCATTTGTTTTATCAATAAATATAAGTAAAATATAGGTTTAGATTCTTTATTTCAATTATTCTGCTTCAACTCTATTTCTGCCTAAACAATGTCTCAAAAAACAGATCCTTTAGAGCTATGGAAGAAACTAAAAGATCTGTATGAAAGAAAGACTACTTATAACAAGGCCTCTTTGATTAAGAGGCTTATGAACTTGAAGTTAAAAGCTGAGAAATTAGTGTTGGAGCATCTAGGTGATTTCTAGGACATAATCAACAAGCTTACTACAACAAAGATCATTTTTGATGATGAACTTCAAACTTTGATCCTGTTGAGTTAAAGAAAGAAATTAGTTTAGATGTAGGATACCCTCTCTTTGGATGTAATCGAAGAGAGTATATTTAACGAAGAAATCGAAAGAAAGGAGATTGGAGTTGACAAGTAGAGGATTTTGTGATAGAAAGTAGGTGAAGGAACAAGGTAAGGGTCCCAAAGGTCGTGGCAACTCTAAGAATCATTCAAAGTCTAGAGGTAACTAAGATCTGAAGACATGCCACTATTGCGATAAGCTAGGATACATTAAAAGGTTCTGTTTAAGTAGAAGAGGGATTAGAAAAGGTAAGATCATCATAATGATGGTGATGATAAGAGTACAATAGTAACTACTTCAAACATGGATGATGAAGTCTGAATGTGTTACAAAGGTTTTCTTTCAAGCACAAACTTATCACACAAGATGCACCAACCCCTTTACACGACAATCTCACTTAGCTCCGTCAAAGCAAGATTCAGCCTTGTCCTGTGATCGTCGACCAATCTACTTGTTCTCGAACATCTCACGACCTTCACAGTGTTTCACTCTCACACCCTTGGAAGAAAACTGCGAAAGAATTAAATATTCATGGCAATAATAAGAACACGAGAAAGAGATACAACTTAAAAGCTAACCTTCATTACTTCCCTCAAAGTATACAAAGGAATACTCTATCAATCTCTAAATGTCTCCCACATTCACTTGTTAAAAAGAGTAAAGCTCAACTGAGCTATTTACAAGCATCTTTAGATGACTAAGTTAGAATTTTAATAGAACTCTACTAGCTAAGATCACAATCTTATCCTTATCAATTTACATCAAACTAACCAATAAATGACACTATCCAATTAGGACTCTATCTAATAGGATTAAGCTACATCACAATAATAAGATAAAATATAAAACTATCTAGGAATGATTATCCATATCCACGAAGATCTCCTCTATCTTCAGATGATCATTCCACATGATCTTTATCTCTTTGAGCTGATGTTTATCCACTGTGATCTTATCCGCTACATCATCCAAGATCTCCTCATCTCTATTCATTGATGATGATTCATCAAAGTCAATAGCACATTGGTTCGTCCAATGCTTATCTATGCCAACTCCATTAGCCATGGTCCGTCCACTTGAGCACACACTGAGTCCCTAGTCTATCAAGAACTTAGCCTTAGCCAAGTCAGCTCATACAAGGTCCGAAACTCTCCCAAAACTCTCACCATGCTTGATCCACTTGCTAAGTCACTTTGGAACTGTCACATATTCTCGTTATGCATGTGATCCAGCTAACCTTCCACTCGATGTTTATCTCAAGCCTTTTTTTGGTTTCACATATGAATCTTGCATCTCGTTGAAGATTTCCACCAATATGCATTAATGCATTCCAACGCTTGACATTGCCTCATTTTGTCCTTGCCTCTTTGCAAGTCCTTGCCTTGTTCCATTTTTCCACGTGTTAAACACTAGTCAAGGCTCGCCAATGCCTGTACGATTCCGCTATCTCAAACTTAAGGGTCTAACAAACCACCCCCACTAGAAGGAATCGATGCCCTTATTGAAATAATTTGTGGAAACTCCTCCAAGTGTGGTTTCCTTGAAGACTCTCTAGCCATTGGCACATCTCCTACATACCATGTTCCCTCTCTATCAGGTTTCTCCTTCCTTTTGTTCGAACACTTCTTCACAAGGCCCATTGTGCCCAACACAGCAAAACTGTTGAGGTAGACTTCTTCCGTCGAGTCATCCTCTCCCTCTCTTTGATCCTTCACGACCATGGAATTTACTTGCTCCTTACCCTTCTTCCGTCTTGGGCATTCTTGAGCAAAATGCGGCCCTTTACAAATGAAACAAGCAATATCCCATTTTGATTATTTCTTACCTTGAAAAGATTCACCTACCTTCTCTTTACCTTTCTCTGAGCCATTCGGCATCCCACCATTCGTAGCTAGTTTGAATCGATGGTGGCATTTGGAGATCCACCAAGGCATTTGTAGCCGCCATCGCACTTAGGAGGTCCTTCACATTCTGCCTCTGAAGCTCCATTTGTGCCCAACCTTCCAAGCTGCTTATAAAGTTGAACAACTTCACCTTCTCCTACATATTCTGCATGTCTAACATCAAAGGTGTAAATTTCCTCACATACTCCTTTACCGAGTCGTCTTGCTTTACCTTCTTCAAAGCTTCCCTCGCCAGCCATGAAGTGTTGTTGGGGAGGAACTGATCCATTAACTCCTTCATTATCTTCTCCCAAGTGTTGATGGGAGGTCTACCTGCACTAATATCGTTGGAGGTTCTTGATCTCCACCACAGCTTTTCATCCTCCATTAAATACATTGCTGTGATCGATATCTTTTCTGAGTCAACCACCTTTGCCGCTACAAAAGTACCGCTCTATATTCCACAAGAAAAATTTGAGCTCTTTGGCACTCCGCTTGTCGTCGAAAACTTGGACTCTCGTACCTTCACCAAAGTGCTTTCTGCTCATCCAACATCCTGTGTTACAACGACCAGCCTTAGCACCGCGACCTCAAACCTAGAATCCTCTTGTACCTTCATCAACTCTGTTATTTGATGCTGCAACTGTTGGATTCGCGCCTCCAACATCTCGAATCAAGTGTTGTAAGAAGTGACCTTCTCCTCCCCTCAAGGAATCGGCTCAATTAGTGCCTCCACTCGGTTGACATGTTCCGTCTGCTGCTTACCGCCATATCTAAATTTGTCTCTAATACTAGTTGTTACAAAGGTTTTCCTTCAAGCAAAACTTTGTCACACAAGATGCACTAACCCCTTTGCACAACAATCTCACTTAGCTCTATTAAAGTAAGATTCAACCTTATCTTATGATCGTTGACCAACCTACTTGTTCTCGAACACCTTACAACCCTCGCAGTGTTTCACTCTCACATCCTTGCAAGAAAACTACAAAAGAACTAAATATTCATGGCAACAATAAGAACATGAGAAAAAGATATAACTTAAAAGCCAACCTTCATTACTTCGCTTAAAGTATACAAAGGAATACTCTCTCAAGCTTTAAGTGTCTCCCATACTCACTTGTTACGAAAAGGAAGGCTCAAATGAGCTATTTGTAGGCACCTTTAGATGACTAAGTTAGAATCCTAATAGAACTCTATCAGCTAAGATCACTATCTTATCCTTATCAGATTACATCAAACTAACCAATTTATGACATCCCCATCTAATTAGAATTTTATCTAATAGGATTAAGCTACATCACAATAACAAGATAAAAAATTACACTATCAAGGAATGATTATCTATATCCATGAAGATCTCCTCTATCTTCAGATGATCCTTCCACATGATCTTTATCTCTTAGAGCTGATGCTAATCTACTATGATCTTATCCGCTGCATCATCCAATATCTCCTCATCTTTATCCATTGATGATGATTCATCCAAACCAGTATCACATTAGTCCATCCAATGCTTACCTATGCCAACTCCATTAGCCATGGTTTGTCTACTTGAGCACATGCTAAGTACTTAGTCTATCAAGAACTTAGCCTTAGCCAAGTCAGCTAGTACAAGGTCCGAAACTCTCCCAAAATTCGCACCATGCTTGATCTGCTTGCTAAGTCACCTTGGAAATCTCGCATATTCTAGTCATGCGTGTGATCCAGCTAGCCTTCCACTAGATGTCCGTCTCAAGCCTTCTTTTGGTCTCATATCTGAATCTTGCATCTCATCGAAGATTTCCACTAATGTGCACTAATGCATGCCAACACTTGACATTAGTCCATTTCGTCCTCACCTTGTTCCATTGTTTCACATGTCGAACACTGGTCAAAGATCGCTAATGCCCACATGATTCCACTATCTCAAACTTATAGATCTAACAAAATGCTTCCATATTAGCAATTTTGGTTTTGAATGACTGATTGATACAGGAGCATCTTATCATTGTGTTCCAAAGATTGAGTAATTCTCAAACTATAAAAGCGGAGGTTTTAGGAGTGTAAAGATAGGAAACCAAAGTCCAGCCAAGATAGTAGGTGCGAGCGATATCCAAGTTCAAACAAACTTCATATGCTTGCTGACTTTAAGAGGTGTATGAAATATCCCCGATCTAAGGCCAAATATGTCATCAATTAATGTGTTGGATGAAGAAGGATTTTATCACACTTTTAGGGGTAAGAAGTGGAAACTGTCCAAAGGTGCGATGATTATCACCCGAGGAGAGTTATGTTGCTCAATATACAAGATACACTAAAAGGTGTGTAGTGGTGAAGTATATATAGTAGAAGAGGAATCTTCACCGAATCTGTAGGATCAAAGATTGAGACATATGAGTGAGAAGGGATTAAAGTTTCTAGATTAAAAATCCCTTTATCCTAGTTAATAACTTACAAGTTAATTCTTGTGATCATTGCTTAGCTAGAAAGCACCATAAAGTCTACTTCAAGAGAAGATACGCAAGGAAGTCAGAGTTATTAGAGTTAGTGCATTAAGATGTCTGTGATCCTATTAAAGAGGATTCATTAGGAGGTAACAAATATATTGTTACATTCATTGATGATGCTTTGAGGAAGACTTGGGTGTACATATTGAACCTTAAAAATCAAGTGTTTGAAACTTTCCATAAGTTTCATGTTCTGGTAGAAAGGGAAGCTGAAAGGAAGCTAAAGTGACTGTGAATAGGAAATAGAGGGGAGTATACTTCCAAGGTGTTTGAAGAATATTGTACATCGCATGACATCGAACCAAGTATTCCATAGCATAATGGGGTTAGTAAGAGGATGAATAGAACCATTATAGAGAATGTTTGTTGCATGCTCAAGATGTCTGTATTGCTAAATACATTTTAGGGAGAAGCAGTCCGAACTGTGGTTTACCTGATTAATCAAGCTCCCTCAATTTTTTTAGATTTTTGCGGTTTACCTGAGAGAGCATGGACTAGCAAGGATCCCACTTATCTTCATTTTAGAGTTTTTGGCTGCAATGTATTCAGACATGTACCCAAGGATCAGAAAAAGAAGCTTGAATCAAAGTCAATTCCTTGCATTTTTTTGGATATAGTGGTGATTAGTTTGGCTTCATACTTTATGACCTGAAGAAGCAAAAGATGGTCAGGAGCAGGGATGTGATGTTCTAGGAGCATAAGAGAGGAGCTAATTATCTAAATGGAGATAAATCATCTCACTGCAGCTCATCAAATGGCATAGTTAGCTCTTCACCAAATCCTTTGACCATTGAACAGTCTATAATTGAAGAAGATGAAGTTTGTGACCAAACACACATTAGTGGTGATTAGATACAATATGATAATGATGAGCTATATGAACCACATTGAGATAATACTAGAGATAAATCCATTGAGGATGGTGAGCAGGGGAGCAATTGGATCTAATAGCTAATGAAACACAGCTTTGAAGGTTGACAACGGAGAAAAGGACTTCTATACAGTATCCAAGTTATTTATTACCGAGGGGGAGCTTGAGAATGTGCAAAAGGTTACATCTTTTAAAGACAAAGATCTTTGGCTTGTAGCTATGAAGGAAAAGATGGATTCTTTGAAGAAGAATAATGCATACGAGCTTGTAATGCTTCCAAAAGGCAAAAAGGCATTAAAGAATAAATGTGTGTAAGACAGATGGAAACAAACTAGTAAGGCACAAAGGAAGGCTAGTATTGAAATGATTCAGTTAAAAGAAGGGTATTGACTTTGATGAAATCTTTTCATTTATAGTCAAGATGACCTCAATTTGAACAATTTTGGGTCAAACAACCTTTTTGGATCTTAAACTCGAGCAGTCAGATGTTACTATAACCTTCTTGTGTGGAGATTTGAAATAGTAGCATCCATAAGGTTTCAAAGCTAATGGTAAGAAAATTTTGGTATGCAAATTGAAGAAAAGTCTTCAAGGCTTAAAAAAAGCTCCAAAGCAGTGATATCAAAAGTTTGATTCATTTATAATGGATCGTGGTTTCAA
This sequence comes from Erythroxylum roraimae, assembly GCA_027568915.1. Classification (NCBI taxonomy): domain Eukaryota; kingdom Viridiplantae; phylum Streptophyta; class Magnoliopsida; order Malpighiales; family Erythroxylaceae; genus Erythroxylum; species Erythroxylum roraimae. Next base: position 3,413,881 of record JAOSBL010000007.1, read on the forward strand.
GAGAACTTATGCCAATGCTTACATTTATTTTAAGAAGTTCTCAAGTGAGAACTTCATTATTCTTCTTCTTTATGTTGATAATATATTGATTATGGATCAAGATATTGGAAGAATCCAAAAGTTGAAGGAGTACTTGTTCAAATCTTTTGATATGAAAGATTTGGGACCTGCAAACAAGATTTTAGGCATAGAGATAACTCGAGACAGGAGAGTAAGTGACTGTGGTTGTCTTAGGTGAGATATATTGAATGAGTGCTAGAAAGGTTCAATATGCAACATATCAAGCTAGTTAGCATGCCATTGACATCTCACTTTAAGTTGTGTAAGCGTGCATGTCCCTCAACACAAAAGGAGAAATATGATAAATCCTTTATTCCATACTCATCTGCAGTAGGATATTTGATGTATATAATGGTGCACATAAGGCCAGATATTGCTCAAGAGGGATAGTGAGCAGATTCTTGTCAAATTTAGGGAAGGTTCACTGGGAAGCAGTGAAATAGATTCTAAGATACTCAAGAGGCATGCCGAAGTGGAGTTTGTGCTTTGGTGATGGTGAGCTAATTTTATAAGGTTTTATAGATGCAAATATGACTGGAGATCTTGATGGGAGAAAATTCACTTTAGGTTTTCTATTTAAGTTTGCAGGGGGCCATTTCACGGCAATCCAAGATACAAAAGTGAGTGGCTTTATCTATTACTGAAGCAGAATATATAGCTACAGTGGAAGCTTGTAGGGAGATGCTATGGCTACAAAGGTTCCTTCAAGAGTTTGATGTGAAGCAAGAAGACTATGTAGTATTTTGCAAAATTCAAATTGCTATTAAGTTGAACAAAAATCCTACGTATATTTCCCATATAAAACACTAGACGCCAAATATCATTGGTTAAGGTCCGTGATAGAAGAGTAACAATTAATATTGAAGAAGGTTCATATGGATTTGAATGGTGTTGATATGCTGACCAAAGTGGTTCTTGGAAAAACCATGAGCTTTGTTGTAAGCTTGTCGGGATATATCTCAAGTAGATGATGGAGAATAACGTGTTTTCCTCATATTGAGGGTAGAGGGGGAGATTGTTGAGTGTCCAACACTACTTTGAGACTTTCGGTGATTATAGACATCATTATCGTTTGTGGGAATGAAGAACAAGTAAAGACAAGATGGAAGAATCTCTTCTGGGGAGTTACACGACCCTGTAGAGTGCTACACACCCTTGTAAGTCTCTGTAAAGTGTGAAGAGGCGAATACATACACAATCTTGTACACGCCTGTGTATATGCCCATGTGAAGATAGACTACCTTGTGTAGAGATCGCGTAACTTTCTATGACCATTTATGTTTGTAATTGAGGCGATGTTGGAAGATACACAGTTACTGACACGTCTGTATAAGTGACCATGTAAGTTGTAGAAAAATTTATTTCATGATATAAAAGAGAAAAAGACGTAGGCTTTTGTGGAGAGTGCAGCCACAACATCTAAAAGTGAGGAAAAATAGAAAGAGGGCAAAGAGTGTTGTATTCTTATCCTTGTTTGATTGTTTTAGGGATTGGTTTGAGTGATTGTTGATTGTAACGTCAACTTTGATTTCAATCCTAAAACTTTGTGAGACAACTTGTTGTTGGGGGTGAGTAATCAACTTCTTTTTTGTATATCCTCGTTGAGTTTAGTGGATTTGTTTTGTCTATTCACCCAATAGTTTTTTCCTTTACATTGAAGGGTTTTTCACGTACATCTTGATGTTTGTTTCATCATTTAAAGTTTCTTATTCCCATATTGTTTTGCTATTGCAACTTGAAGAGTTCTTTCTTATTATTGATATATGATTGATCTTTTAGAGAGCTGTGATATTTGTCTCCTAATATTCTTATTGTTAATCATAATAAATACTACTTTATTTTGTATTTTTTACATTTTAAGATTCATAATTTACCTCATGTACTTTTTGTTAAAATGATACTTCCACGTCCATTCATACACTATCTAACAAAATAATATATCACTATTTTTCTAAGGTCTAATTCCTCCAACAAAAAACATAACTTTGTAGAATAGTTATGATTCAATATGGAGTGTAAAAATATATATGTTAAGATAAAAAATGATACAAGTAAAAGAAATTATAAGGTATAAGACAAAATAATAATTTACATTTTTCATTCTAAATTAACTCCTAATTTTGGTGATCTTGGCATTTGGTCTATGTACCTTCTGTAAGGGTTTTTTTTCAATTTAATACTTTTATATTTTAATTTAATTTAATTTTATGTAATTATATCCTTGTAATCATACATTTGTCTCAATTATAAGTTAAATTTATGAATCTATTATTGAAAATTTTATAATAATTCAACCAAGTCTTTAAAGTTTTGATATTTATAAATTAAATCTTAAATTAAACATTTACGCAAAATAACTTTTATAAACCAAATTTTATTAAGATTTATATAATAAAATTTGTCATGAAAAATTTAAAGATTAATTTATAAACTATTAAATATTATATATTTATTTAATTTTTATGAAAATTTTAAAAATAAATTTGATATAGAATGTAGTATTAGTCTCCTTCTTTTAAAATTAAATTTGCACTTATATGACGGAATTTTGCAAATGAAAATTAACTTTCAATTCTGAACGTTATACTGAGCATAACTTTTTATATTTTGAATAGACATCATTTATAAACAAAAGATTTTAAAAAAATAATTTGTGAAAGGAATACAGAAAAGTTCTAAAGAAAGAGTACCAAACGAAACCTAAGAACATATAGCATTAAAAAGACAAGACAAGAAGACGATATAAAAAAACACATATAGCATTAAAAAAGAAGATTTGCAATGGATGAAATGGAGGACGTATGAGTTTGATCTTTCATAAACTGATCCAACACTTGTTTCCTGTAGCTCTGCAGCTTTAACAATGGGGTGGGTTGAATTTGCTGCAAATTCAAGTCTTGCTTTTGTTACAATCGTGGGTCACATTACAGCTATTGCTCTTATTTGGAACAAGATCACCATCCACGCTATATCGACCTAATACCTCATATGTTCTGTCTTTGGATGTAAGCAATAAGACCAGATGTGACAAGCAGCACCCTTTGATACTTAATCCTTTTGCGATAAAAGCAAAAGAGGCAGATATGTTCAAATATGTATCCTATGCTATTCTTCCAATTTTAGCAACAACATAATCATATACGACTCAAAACCTTCCCTCTTTGTTCACACCACTAAATTATGACTCGATATATATTATACAAACATGCATGCACTCTTTAGACCATCAAGGCTTTTAAAAACTCTGTTATACTAAAGTTCTTCCTATAACTCAATTGTGGTATGTTTATATCCAAGACCTTTTTAAATGGTGATCAAACAAACAAACTTGTTATTCCGATGACTAGTTTCTAAAAACATTAAGTTAGGCAATCTCCTACTATCGATTAGTGGTTACCTTAACCAGACACTCGACACCCATTATGTAACTTTGAAATAACCCCATCGATTAGCTGACCTAAACCCTTCAACTAGGAGGTGATTAACTAGTTGATACATCAAATAGCCAATGATTTAGCCAGTACTATACGAATATTTTGTTTCTTTTTGATCTTGTGTTAGCTAGTGGCCAATCAAAGCTCTACAACTTTTAGAAAAACTAGGAAAAATAAATTTCTAACCTTTAAAGTTTGTCAAAAGCAATAAAATGCCCCATTTTCATAAAAACTTGATTCAAAACCATATTAAAAGTTCCTCGAAGTCTTTTTGAAGATCAAGGGATTTTCTTTAAAGTTAAAAAGGTCCTCTTAATTATGAGAGGATTTATACATTATTCTCTATATGTAAGTGATCATGCAATGATTAAGTTGTTAATTCATTGAAATGCTTAAGATAGGGTTATAAGAAAGATTACAAATATTTGGGACATCTTGATGTGCTTGATTCCTCTTTGTTCTTTGCCTTTTCCGTTGAACTTGATCTTGGACCTTTTTTTTAAAATCTTTAATAAATTAACTTATTAAAATCACCTAAGATAAAAACATAACAGTTTAATTATGATAAAACTATGAGTTAGAATCTAACTTAGTCTAACAAACACGGTGTTCTAATTTTATTTAAATTGATATGATTAATTATGTGATATGTAGTTAATGATTAATCAAATTAATTCAATATGACATGTTAGTTCAATTGTTTACTTATTTTTATTAATACTATTATATTATTTTTATCTAATACATATGCTTTAATTTATGTTATATATATAGGAGAGTTACATTAATTAAAATTTGACATATCAAAATTTTTGGTGAAATCAATGCAAATTTAAAATATGTATTAGATTAATTAATGTTATATTTTTAAGGTAATATATGCCTAGTTATAGAATCACAATCAATTTAAGATTTAAGAATTATTCTACAAATATCAAAGATATTCATTAGCAAAATTTAATTATTTTGAAATATATACAGTTAAGTATCTAAAACATGTAATTTTTCTTAAAAAATGAAATGAATTAATAATACTAATAAAGGCCCCAAAGGGGTAATATAATGTCTAGCCTAAGTTGAGCTTTAACTTCACTTATAATAGCAATAGCTGGTCCTTTAACTTAAGCAAAGCCTAGGTATTTCATTTCTACATTTCCATATAGTTTATAGCTTTAGTAACTTAGGAGAGCCAATGTAATTATAGGGAACCTACAACCATCCACACACATAGTGACCAAATTCCTGTACACGCATTCAAGGTATATAATTTTATTCAATGCTATACATATACAAATTACAAATTATCATTTAATAGTAGTAATACATCTTTACATTTACATGATGATCACAAAGAAAACATATAATTTCCTTTCTTCATTACATGTGCAATCAATTGTAACTAAAAACACATTCCAAAAGTACTTTTTCTTCTATCTGTTGGCCTTGTTCCCTACAGATATTCCCTGTACCTCACTTATATGACTTGGACCTACACAGATTAATACCCATGATAAGCTTGAAAGCTTAGTGGGAAAAACACTTAGTTTGGATGACCACTTACAGGAGTCATCTGCGAGGCACACACATTAAGAAATATCACAACTCATATACCATAAATTTACATTCATAAACCAAACATTGATATTCAATGCTCATGTAAACAATTATGGCATACTTAGGCAAAGTACTTAATATAAATATGCTTTAATATAGGCTCAAAATGATAGCTAGAAGGTATGGAAATGCTATTAATCTTGACACTGTAGCACCCTGCTCCCACAAGACCTGTCCCTGACATCCTGAGGGATATCTGAGTTTGTGCCCCGCGAGGGTGGCGTGCTCAAACACTCAATCACTTGACATCCGGTACGAATTTTTTTTCTTTCAAAACAAAGCAATGCACATGTATGCGGAAATTAAGTATAAAATTGGCCACACTTTCTTTCATAAATATTTGCACTTACATCATTTCAACCATTACATAAATCATCAAAATTTCAGTTTCCACTTGGGCCCATTACTGAGACAAAGCACTTATAATCATAATATTAATACACCTCACAATCAATTACAAACCATTCCACTTTGGAAAGTTTTTACAAACAGAAATCTTCAAATAAACATGTTACAATAATGGCGGAAGACTCAAATCGATACAAAAATAGGAAAACACTAATGCATATGTGAACTGATCCCAATCTCTTCTTTCACTCACATGCTGTAGGGATACTCCCGTTTGTCTAACGGGGTATTCTTCTGAGTCCAGAAAAATATTTGCAAATTTTGGGTGAGTTTTGTGAACTCAATGAGTGAACATCATCGATGGCTCACCCAGTCACATAACATATAATTCACATTCACATCATTTCACATTTCACATTCTATACAATTTAATAATTCATATTATGCATATGCAGTGCACATGAGACTCACTTTCCATTTATTACTTTGTTGTGATCGAGTACCTAAACTGTCCCATATAGGGCTCATTAAATGTTGAGCTTGAGGCTCTGAATCACTTTTGAGGTCGAGGCTCTTTTCCACTCGTTGAGCTTTAAGCTCTAATCGGTGGCTACTCTGATCACAACTGTCATTATGTTTCATGCATTCATGAAATGAAATGCATCAATCACATTTGCATGATCCCATTCAATCACATTCCCATATCATCGGACCTTAGTTCGGTATTCAACATTAAGTTGAGAATCACATTTTCACTTACATGCAAATGCTCATTCAAAACACATTTATCGTCAAATTATGTACACCTAGTTCATCTCATTCACATATAAGCAACACTTTAATATCTCAACCAAGCATCACAATCATCGAACCTCCTGTCCGAAAATCAATACAATCAATCACATTCAGATAGACATTCAGTAGTGAATCAATACCAAAATTCATACAAAACAAACAATGAAATGAGATCATCTAGGTCTACTCATAGTACGATCCAGATTAGCATTAGCTTCCATGATCCGGAAACGTCTAAATGGGGACGTTTTATCCTGTACCATCATTATGCAAAACACATATTGCACACACATTAATAATTGCACAATCACATAAACATTCAGTTTTACACACATGTATATGTGTAATGTAT
>JAOSBL010000007.1:3490868-3504629 GCA_027568915.1 Erythroxylum roraimae
CCCGTGTTGGAGATGTTCCCGCAGCGAAGGGATTAGTCACTGATTCCGTCGGTGGATACCCTGAGTGCACCCAAAAATTTATTCATTGAATAGAAGATACTATCTTTGTATCAGTCATCAGTTGCATAAATCAAAGTTGAAATTAATCCTTTATCTAGAGATTAATCTAATAATGTTAAACCTTATTTATTTTTCTTTCTTGTTACTTTGATTGGATTATTTTAGTTTAATCTACAACATCCCTTTCTTAGTTTATTATTTTATGAAGAAAGAAATTGTAGAGATGATCCTACTCGTTATAAAAAATATTTTAAAATAAGAAATTTATTTTTTTCTTAGATTTAGCATTTATTATATTGAAATATAGCATATAAAATAATCTAAACATGATATCGAGCCTAATAGCAATAAGATAAGGAAATCCATCAATCATACTCAATAGAACTCTGCATCAATGAGTTTTTTATCATCGTTCTTGCTCAACCTTGTTGTGATGCTTAGTTTGTTGATTCAACCCAAAGTACTTAAGTAGTTCTTTGGTATAGTTATTTTGATTAACGAAAATGCCATCCTTCATTTGTCTGATTTATAGCCTAAAAAAATAAATTGAGCTCTCTTGTCATGCATATCTCAAATTTTGTACTCATACACCTAAAAAAATTCTTGGACAAACTTTCATCAAAGCTTCATTTGAGAAATAAAAGAAAAATGAGATAGGTCCCCAAAATAAGATCTAGTAGTTAATCCTTGTTGAGCATCACCAATTGTTTGTTATGTAGGATGACACTGCTTGAATTTTCAATCTCTCGGAAGATCCTTATCCTTCTTATCATATTAAATTGAAGGATTTGACTGAATATGGTTATTCAAAAGACCCAACATATAAGATATTTCTTTATTCACCTTTTAATATAGGAAACATGATTGTCAATAATTTATACAAACAAGTAATAAATAATTATGTTTTTCATGTAAATAAAAATGATAATACTTATCTAAGCCTTGGTATTTGATCGTCTGGAACTATTTCAAAGCAAGTTCGGTTCAGTGCTTGCAAGTTACATGAATGTCGAGTTTCAAATGTGGAATGGCGCGGCAGCAGCTATTGTATAGTACATGATATGATACTGAATGGTGCAAGGGGAAAAAGGAGGAGGAAAAAAGGTGTGAGAATAGTCTCATCGCAGAGAGAAATAGGTAGACTAATATTACAACAGTATACAACATGGATACTATACCCACAAGGTGCTTCCCAGCATCTATAAATTCATTTGCTGGGCATAAAAATGTTGAAACCCAGCATTAGGAAGCACTCCCGCTGGACCCTTGTATGTCCAACTCATGCTCAGCAACCATGATACAGGAATCTGCTTCTAGAGATGAGACTGAGCTTTTGTTCTTCAGCAATGCCTCCTTGGGCAATTTCAACATGTCTGTTGTGCACTGTACATCAGGATTTATGCCTACCTGATCTATATCGTGGAGTGCAGGCGATAGATACTTTGCTACTGTGACAAATAAGGCTGATCCATCCTGCAACTCTGTAACACTCTGCACAAATGGAACATTTCGAAGTTGAGTGTTTCAAGCTACAACTAGTGACCTAACTGCAACGTCCAACCAAGATTAAGCTTTATTCTACACTAAGTTAAAGAAATAGCCTCCTCATACTTTTGACTCTTCTTCAGTCTTTTACTTGACCTCATAAAGAAAATGAATTAACAGGAAAATAAAAACCTGAATTTTTCCTTTGCCAAATGTTTTGTGCCCAACAAGAATGGCACGGCCATTATCATGCAGAGCACCTGCTAAAATCTCACTTGCACTTGCACTTCCCTCATTAACCTGTTCAATATTGAAAAAAAAATGAAAAAGGATCAGAAATCATTTACTATGATGTCACAGAATCAAACATTTGGGAACTACAAGAGCAAATGCAGAACTATGTACTTCTTCATGGTTAGGCTATGAGAAGTTTTAAAATAGTTCACCATCAAGAAGAAATATTTTATGGTGAGGAGGTATGAAAAGCAGGCCATCTTGATTAAGGTCATTATGGACATCTCGTGTTCAAAATAGATGAGAGATGGAGAACCAGATACATCACTAGGAAATTGTGTAGTTTATCAGAAATTGTCCATGGGATTAGTTGAAAAGAATAGAAATCTAATACTACCACCTAACCTAATTTTCTCCTCTTTCAGCTGGTGCAGCCCATGAAATTAGATGGATCAATCTACATAGCCTCCTATCTAAATCTATTGCTCAAGACAGATGATGTACCAAGAAATCACCAACCCTTTTGGTGAGCAAAGGAAGGTAACTAGTCTGCCAAAACTGACTTTCCTTTCAGCAGCTATTAAGAAGAATTACCATGATGTTACCCTAAAAAGGACATAAAAAAGGGGCTCAAGTGTAGACAGGCTATTCTTACAAGCACAACAAGTGGGTCATGTGTGATGGCATGACCATTCATCATGTTAACAGGTAGCAATTGCCCGTCCCTATCAATAGTGTTCACCAAAGTCTCATCACCATCCAGCCATATTTGCGCAACATCCAGTCCCACTTTTACCAGTCCCCCCTTCAGACCAAAAAAGAACTGAGCTATCAGAAAACTAAACTTGAATGCCAAACAATGAATTTTCCCATATAAATATTAATAACAGAAGAAGTGTTTGTTAGATACTGCCAGAGTAGTCACTGGTCTCCACTGGTGCAAAGATGAATAAATTAGGGGCTCACAGGGTTGTTTCGCAGATCCAATATATAAGACTCTACACCCTCTGTTTCCATGTCATTTATCGCATTTGCCATATCAGCAGCAGCACTCTGCCAAAAGGAAAGGACTTTCTTAATGATGCAACCAAGGGAAGAAAATTACCATTCATTAACAAGAAAAAAAAATTGCCAAGGAATTATGCTCAAATACTTCTTTGACCTATATATTCTCTGATCATTACCTGAGAGAAGGTTGACAACTTCACGTAGCCTGTTTTAGCCATCTGCCCATTTGGAGTTCTATGAGGAATGATGGCACTTGATATTGGGGAAATCCTAATGTACTCACGAGGTAAGTTGACCTACATGAAGATGGAAGATATGCTTATACCAATTCGCCAGAAATACTTTGAAGTTATCAAGTGTCCTGAGCTGAGAATGAAGGTCCTCAATCACACTAAACATGAAAATTATTAGGCCTTTCTATGATTAAGGAACAAACACATGCATCGCACAATTAATAGTAACCCATGCATTATGAAATGCATAAGACTAATACCTCTCTGATACTTGAGTCACTTCCCCGATCGTTGCCCTAAACAAAATCACAAATGTTAGCTCTCCTCAATATAGGCAATCTTCATAAACATTAAATCTTGTCCAATGCACTGCCAAATCAAAATGAATTTTATCATCTTAAAAAATAAAGAGAAACATCTGTTTTACATTAAAATCATTTTCTTAACCATTGAAACCAGGTACATAAACAATTTTGAAACATGTTAATTTGAACTATTTCTTCTGAAGGAACTTTTAACGATAAAAATTCAACAGTATCTTTTTCTGACAAAACCAGAGATAACTAATTTATAGATTACCAAAGCTCTGTAAAGAGCATGTAGTAGACAAGACAAACCAGATGCAAAGGCTCTACTAATACTACAAAAGTTAAATGCTTCTGAATGGAGCGAAATAGGAGAATCTAATACAGAGGAATACATAATTGAAGTTGCTCTCTCCTGCTTGAGAGGGAGGAAGAGAAGGAGAAACATAAGACAGTAAAAAATTAGTATGGAAATTGGAGGTAACTTTTGCTTCATGTTTAACTTATGACTCAGAATGTTTGCAAAAGTAAAAGAAATGTTTTCCTTTCATTTGCTTCTTGAAATGACCTATACACCTTACTTTATTTTGTATATTTAACAATTAATAGGCTACGATTCTATTTACACCTAATTCCTTCATATTCTTAGCTTTAAAATTCTCTTCCTCCCAAATGCTTCCAGTCCCTTGTCTTCATGCCTCACTCTCCTTCCATATTTTTCTCACAAATAGTTTCAGCTGCAGTTCATCATGCTGAACAAATATGATTAAGGTCCCAAATTTGCATGCAAAAAATTCTTATTAAGAACTGTAGAAACCAAATCAGTTAAAATCAGCATATTTAGATTACTTGTTAATGTAGATATATGATGAAATTGCGATGACTGGATGAGCTGACAAATGGTAATGTCTGCATGGCCATTCCCCACAATGATAAATCAATAGAACATATCAGTCATATTTCCAAATACTACCAAGAGGAGGAAAATTTTGATAGTTACACTGTGGAATTTGACGGTAACGGAGGTTCCAACACGACCTCTAAGCTTCTGTGCAGCACTTTCACTATCAACACCATCGAGTCTTTCACCTGATATCACATGGTTGAAGTGTTCAGAGTTAGTTCTGTACTAGAATGGAATACCAAAGTACATAAAATAAGAAAAAGACTGCTTGATTGGTCATCAGAGACACTCCAGAGGTATAAAACTGACTTTTCACAGACACTTGCTACATACGTTAATAAGAGAGAAGGATCGACATCAAACAACTGAGATACAGCAGGTCAATATGCAGCAAAACTAAATACACTGATATTATCTGCAAGTCCCATGAAACAAGAACAGAAGCAAAGACTATCTGTGAACCACGCATTTTGACCTTAAGAATCAGAGATTCTGCCTAAAAATATTTATAAGCAGAACATAGATTATGAGGTCATGTCCACTTAAATCCATGTGACCTCAAAATTTCTTTCCTTAAATACTATTGTCATTACTGCAATAAAATAACAAATATCTTCTATGAGACCTTGATAAGGTTCCTTTTACTTTCACAATGTTTGGATCATGATCAATGGTGCTTAATTGTATGTCATATATTGTTTACTTTAGCTCACTTGACTTGACAATTACGTCATATAGAATGGACTTCCTGAGGTTTAAACCTTAGCTGAAATCAAAATTGCAGAACTCCTTAGCAGTCATCAATATAAGACTCAGAAATTTAAGACGTATTTAAGAATCAGATGATCATGTAAACTCCCATGCCTCGTTTACTCATGATCGGATTGTGATTATATGTTCTATAAATGCTAAGTACTTTCTCTGGAAAATTAAATATTCTGTCCTTATCCAAGTTGAATTATTCCATTTGAGTATTTCCCTTACAAGTCTTTTCACTGCCAGACCTACCATGATAAAGACTGAAGCAAGTTGATGTCGGCCTCTAATAGAAAAGTATATTTACAGAAGTAAATTACATTGATTAATGAAGTTAATAGAATGGATGTCATTGATTTCTTTTTAAGAGCATCAGATTGGACTTGGCATTAAAATATGGAATGAACTGAAAGAGAGCAACAGGGTTACCATTCAACTAAATCTCTAGAACCAATCAGCTCATTATTCGAAAATATATAACCGGTTGTATGAATTTATGATATGCATATCCACTACTTCCACAGTTAAGTGGTTCAAACTATTTGAACTGTAACACATTTCATGGCTGCATGCATCATCTCCCATCAAGGTATTAGGTTCTCCTATCATAATAACCACTAGAAGACAAGGAAAAAGAGATAAGGTGACGAGCAAATGCAATAATCTAAGGACCATTAGCAATTTTGGTTCCAAGGATTATAATATCAATCAGCAAGTGTAGAGTAACCTTGGGATAAACATAAGTAGCAGTTCCATAGGTATGATCTAGAGGTTCATGATTTCACCATGCTTGATCAAATCAGAATATCAATTCAAGAAAGAAAAATATGTCAAGCAAATGCTAAAGATATACCATTAATCTCAACTAATTCATCTCCCTCATGTATGCCAGCACGAGCAGCAGGACTACCGTCCAAACAAGACAAAACAACCTGGAGACAACAAAAATAGCATTTGACTAACGTAATAACAACATAAATCTGTTCATCTTTGGCCATGAAACTGCCCTATATTAGGACATTACAAGAGAAAAACAAGAATGTATAGCTATATGAATAAAGTAACTACGTTAAAACTTTCTCCTCCAATAGCGCTCAAAATTTTTGTATTCATTTATGCTTTCTGATGTACCAAAAGAAAGAAATTGAGAAATGAAAAAATAAAAGGAAAACAAAAAGCAACGCAAGCCAAAGAGTCCACAACTTGGAACTGTTGAAATTAACAAGTCAAAGGATGAATCTGTTTGTGGTGATTTTTGACCCTAATTGGAATTACAAAAATATAAGAGATGGATGCACAATTCCGCGAGCATGTTCAGTAACCAAAGCATGACTTGAATGAACAATGTAAGAACTTTAAGAAACCAAAGAAATCTTTTATTCATTTGACTAACCAAATGCCCTGTTTTTGGTTCCATATTTATGAAAATGCCGACTCCTTGTAAATTCCCATCATTTCCAATTCTGAAACTTTGATATTCCTGTAAATTAAAGCCAATATGTTAAAAATTGCACAATGTTCACATTGAACTCCCAAGTAAATTACTCAAAAAGTAATATTATGTCCTGAAACCAAAAAATTCATTACAACCAAGAAAGTGAAAATAAACCATGGTCGGTTAATTATTGCATCTTAAGCAGGCTTTTCTTTTCACGTATTAATAGTATTGATTCCTGGCCAGAGTAATATGCATTTGTTTGTTTTTTTACCAACATCAAGAATACTTAATCTAAAATAAACATGGTTATAGAAATACCTTAGGACTAATAATGCGAGTAAAGGGGTCCCCGAGAGTTGAAAGCATGCCACTGACTTTTGTGTACGCTGCTTCTGCTGAATTTAAGGGAAACATTTCAACCATCGTTTGCTGCAACTTTAAATCCCAATCTGCAATGCAAAATTAAGGAACTCAAGAAAAAAGGAACAAGAAAAAGACAGACAACTAAGTCGCTCTAACAAGAAGATCAAGTACTGGTAGGCAAAGTACAAGACCATGTTATACGGCAAAAGTGAAAAGAAAAACATAATTTCATCTTCTTTTTTTCTTTCTTGGTATATATATTACTGAATTCTAGCTTACCAAAAGTTAAATGTTCAAAATAGCAAATTACCATGCAATTGTAATACTATACTTAAATTTTATGCCTATTTCTTTTCTACGCAAATGGTTAATCACTAAGGGGAACAAAGGTTAACTTAAAGGGACGTAAATAAACCAGAAATGGGCAAGGAAGAACGTATGTTAAACGAATACCTTGATGATTAAAGGTTGGATCAATAAATGTTTCTCTAATCAAACCCCAAGCTTCAACGAGCGTTCTTTGAACTGTATTCACCTAACAAAGAAACATTATACTCACTCAGAACAACTAATCAACCATTCACCAAACAAAATCACTAAAAAGAGAAAATCAATAAAAACTGGTCACCTCTCGAACGCGGGAAACGGGAAAAGCGACCGTTAGGGACTCCGCAAAGGCTGGAGTGTCGCAACAAACTGACGCCAGAGTAGCGGCAGTAGCTGCAAAACGGACAATCCCTTTACCGAGTGACTTGATAAAAGGGTAGTGGTCTGGCTGTTCCTGGGACTCTGTTTTAGCCACCGAGGACACAGTGACAGACAAACTGGATTTATGTCTCGCATAAGTTGCCGTGCGCAGTCTTGAGCCTGAAAATGGCAATGGGAAGGGCGGTAACAATGAGGGTTTGAAGGGCTTAGTGGGAAAGATTCGGGAGACATCCAAAGTTGGGGACAGAGGCTCCATGTGGTGTGACTTGCGAAAGGAAATGTAGCTCGAGAATGGCTCGGAAAAGTTGTCTCTGACATGTACGTTAATATGAATTAACTATTGCGTACAGAGTTATTAACGAAAGGGGTCCACAAGAATCTAAGCTTACGTGTGGTCATGGGATCTCTTGCGTAGCTGCTTTGGACTTGGCTGCTTTGAGAATCAATCAATCGAGTAGCGCTGCTACACGTGTTTGGAGTTTACCCAATCAACCTCTTACTTCTCTCCAAATGTTTACAAAGCAATCCTACCTGCAATTTCATATAATGAGATGGATAAATTAAAGGTTGAATTGAGTACAGTGAGCATGAATGTCTCACGTTTAATTCATCTTCAACACAGCTGTTCCATTAAGATGTGTTGGCATGAGCTGTTAACTGATATTATTGCCCAAAAATATGGGATTAGAATTAATTGTTTTCAAAATAGAAAAACACTTTGTTGTAACTTGTAAGCACGTATTATTACAAAATAAAACAAGATACGATAAGTCGATAACATCGTGGGACTAGACGAGAGCCATCTTCTTGATATGACAACATTGTAATTGAGACAACAATGTTGCAAGTAAGGACGTCCACAGGTTCGACATCGTTTTGTAAAAGGGATAAAAGAAAAAGACCCCCCCTCTATCTCTTAATTAGGTTTCAAAAAATTACAAGGCGATTAGAAAGGCGATCATCCTTTGCATGTTTTCAATGATTAAAGGTAAGAATCTGCGTTGTGGTAGAAGTGAACGTCGGGTGCGTGAAGGTTGGGCAGTGGGTGGTTGGTGGTGTGCACAGGAGAGAGGAAGATATGATGGCAGTGGTTGTATGTGCGCGAGTTGTGAGCCGTGACCGTGAGGAAGAGACGATGGTGGGGACGTGGGGTAGTAACGAGTGCATGGTGGAGAGTTATCGTAGAGGAGAATCGCCGGAGAGGAGAGACCGAGAGAGGGATGAAAAATGTGAGATGAGAGACAACAGCTACAGAGATTATTGAGCACCATCAATCGCATGGATCGTAGCATAGTATATGAGGTGTTGATCTCACGAGTAAACTAATTGAATCTTAATTTTTTTAGACCAAAAAATGTAATTAAAATGAAAATAATGATAAGCAGAAAATTGAAAGGAGTTGAATGAAAATAAAATTATGAAATTAACATAGGTAAATCAAATCGGAGCACAACCACTTAATAATTGAGATATTACAGCAAGATAAGATCAAAGAATTATAAGAAGATGAGATTTATTTGTCGTCATTTTTCTACCTTAATCACTTTTGATGTAATTTCTATCGATCCTAGAATTCCATAAGTTGATTACTCTCTCTAAATATTTAATCAATTAACCCTACTTAGTAATTCCTAGTTGATTATGAAATTCTGATTTTGCAGTATCTCGATTAACAAAAACAACCCGCCTTCTAATTAGTTCTTAAGCAATCTAATAAACAGTTGGGTCCTCACATAAGATATCTCTTCATATCATTATCAATTTGGTAATTGCGTGACTTGTTAGATTGTTAATTCTCACTACCTAACTTAATCGGATTACTATCGACTCACTCTCTTGATTTATTGTCAAGACATATGCAAACACAAATATTACGATACCTAAACAATTTCAATAACATCAAAAGCAAATATATCACAAAATGATTCAAGATTAAATCCTGAAATGAAATTAGAACATCATTAACAATATGTTCAACATTCTTAAACCCAAGTCATACATCAAGATGAAGTAAATAAACAAGAGAAAGTAGAAAAGAACTTGAAATGGCTGGTATGGAGTGGCTGGACAGTAGCTACAGATGCTCCTCTTCCCCTCTTTCCTTCTTCTCTCGTCCTTGTGTTTTTTCTCAAAGTGGCAAAATTGATGCTTTCTTTCTAGGTCATTTCTCTTGTCTTATGTACTCCTTTACTAGTTGGGGTAAAAACTAGGTTTTACTTGAGTCCAAAAGTCCGAAATAACCAGGGAGAAATTAAGTTTGAGAAGCCAATCCATGTCTATCCTCGCACAGGTCATTACCGTGCCCCCCTATCGTGGCCCTGGGCCCTCCACCAGGCTTCCTCCAAATCTTCTTCATTCTTTGACATTTGATCTCAAACACTAGCAAATACATCAAAGCACCTCAAACACACAAAATTAGAGCTCAATAGTGTGCTTTAACTGACATAATACTCAAAACATAAATATCTAACCAACTAACATAATTCTAAACCAAAACATGCATAAATCAATTAATTAACAACTAAAAATATACTAAAATGCCTACTAAAACATCATGCAACCTACAACTATCAACATCCCCACACTTGAACTTTTACTTGTCCTTAAGCAAAAACAAAACAAACAAAGCACAAACACACCAAACAATAGCACACACATATGCAATAATGGTACAATGGCATTGAACTTCAAAAAACAAATTTAACTACAAACACAATCCTTCAAGTTGTTATAACTTATTATCTTAAGAAATTTGCGTTTAAGTACTTCAGACTAATATACATACTAATCAAGACTTAATGTCAAATTCATTCACTCCTATCACTCACACACACACACGTTAATAATTAGTTATTCAATCAAAATTGTAATTATCTTTAAGTTGTTTTTCATGAGAAGTCATACTATTCATGAAGATTAGTAGGATTTATTAAACAATGCAATATTTTTGTCAAGTTTTATTAACATGAATCTAGCCTTTTGACGCGAAGGCAAACATTTATGATGAATGTCCCCTAGTTACTTAACTAAGTCATGTTTTTATTAAGCGGCTTGGTTGGAATGTCATTATAGCCTTTTGATGCGAAGGAAAATATTTGTGATGAATGTTCCTCGGTTACTTAGCCATATCACATTCTCAACTACCTACTAGCTTTATTCATAACTCGATTTGTTTCAAATAGGGTTAGCATAATAGTTATTCATTAAACAAAAACACACAATTTTTTAAATATGTTTTCTTGCCTACCTCATTTCTTTAATTATTCTCATGAAAAGATACTAATGATGCTACTTATTCGATTGACCTACAATTATAAATGATTGTGTCAAATTCCTAGGGTGAACAAACTAACATTATATCCTAATTAACATGCATATTTAATCAAAGCAACCTAAGATGGTAATTTCACCAGCTAATAAATCTTAACAACCTAAAAGACTATGCTCAAAGCTAAATCGATTCCGTTAAGTTCTAGCCAATAACACATTCACACAAGTCAGATTATGTAAACCTAAACAAAACTAACATATAATATGCAAAATTCACACTCAAAATAAAAACATAAAATGCACATGACGTAATCCTTCCCACACTTGGACAACACATTGTCCTCAATGTGAGAAGGACAAATAACATACAAGGTGGGAATCAAAATAAAATAATAAGAAAACATAGGAACAAAATTAAGATAGAAATGAAAAGATAAGGGTTAGAGCATAAAGACCCGTCATGGTGATTGAGGTGGTGATAGCATTGGAGTTTGAAACCAACTATGCTTGAAGCCCAAGATTGCTGCCCTATCTTAAAATTTCTTTTAAAGGAATAAGAGAGTTAGCAATCCAAACCATTCTACATCATTAAAAACTTATTTTTATAATTTAAAACAAACCTAACTACACAACAATTTCAATCTAACTATCAAATGTGCTAAGTTATGGTCATTAGCTTGACCTTGCATCCTTTAAAGTTGGTCGGGATCAATTATGAGTGGCTTGCTTCCACTCTTGTTGCCTTATTTTAGCTTCGTAGCTTTTAAATATACTACATGTTGGAAGATAATCAAAATGACAATATTTATAAAATTAAGCAAACTAATTAAGTTCAATAATGTCTTTTCTACTAACAAATTGTCAATCAAATAGGGAATAATGAAACTCCCTGAATCTTTTATTGAATCTAGTAGTTTGTCCTATAAGAAGGTGAGATGTTCTTGTTCTTCCTCAATCACCCCTGTCTCCTTTTCTCCTTTCATTTCATGAATAGAGACTTTCGTATCTTTTTCAACCTCTATATTCTGTATCCTCTATTCTTCGTTTTCTTCTTCTTTAGCTTCTAGAACAAAGACTTCTTTGTATGCTTCAAACTTAATCTTCGATGTCTTATGTTCTTCTTCCTCTCGCTCCTTTGAAGATTCAACTTCATTAATTCTCATGAATGAGCTAGCCTCCTTCGGATTCTTTAATACCTTATTCATGTTGAATTTCACTTGTTCATCTCCAATCTGAAGGATGAGGTTGTCTTCATAGACATCTACTAAAGCTGTTCTAATGGTCAAAATTGATATAATAAGAATTAGCGGACATTTTTGATCATCTTCAAAGTATAGGATGGAAAAATCCATAGGAATGATAAACTTGTCCACTTTTACAAGTACATCCTCCACCACATCAAATGGTTTCTTTATCAATTGATCTACCAACTGAATATACATAGATGTTGGCTTTACATCTCTTAGCCCCAACTTCCTAAAATTCAATAAAGGTATAAGGTTTCTACATATGCCTAAGTCACATAAACATTTTGAAATCTAAAAGTTGCCTACTACACAGGGTGTTGTAAAGCTCCCTAGATCTTCAACTGTGAGAGCATATGGTTGGTAATTAAGAAGTTAGAGATTTTCGTCATGACTATTGTTTGATTATCAATCCCAAGTCTGCCTGACAGATAATATATCTTTAAGTACTTGGGCCTGCGTTTCAACACTTCCATAAAAAGATAAGTAAACCTGCCATTTCTTTAGCTTTTCTATGAGCTTTGCGAATAGTGCATCCAATTCAGTCTTCTGAAGTCTTTATGGAAATGGTATTTTCAGTGGATAAGGTAGAGGAAGAAAGTATAGAGGTTCCTCATTCTTATCTTCATCCTTTTTCTTCTTCTCTTGATCTTCTACAAAAGTGGGTCTTAGCTTGTCTTTCCACCAGTTTTTCTAGCTCTTTCCCAGGGTGAATAAACTAACAACGTATCCTACCTAACCTGCATATTTAGCCAAAGTAAACTAGGTCACTAATTTTACAAGTTAATAAATCTTTGAAACCTAAAAGACTATGTTCAAAGTTAAACCAATTTCGTTAACTCCTAGCCATTGACACATTCATACAAATCACATACTGCACCCTAAAACAAACTAACATGCAAAATTCACATTCAAAATAAAAGCATACAACACACATCCCTCCTCAGACTTGAACAACATATTGTTCTCAATGTGAGAAGAACAAATAACAACACATAAGTTGTGAATATAAACACATAAAGTAAAGCGAAACATAAGAACAAAATAAAGATAGAAATGAAAAGATAAGAGTTAAGAGCACAGAATCGTCATAGTGAAGGAGGTGGTGATGGCGATAGTGTTCACACCAAATCCGTTTGATGCCCGAGATTGCTGTCCTATCTTTTAATTTCTTAAAGAAAGTACGAGAATTAGTAATCCCAAACCATTCCAAATTTATTTTTTAAAATTTAAAACAAATCTAACTACACAAAAAATTTAAATCTAACTTCTAAATGTGCTAAGTTATGGTGATTAGCTTGACCTGTTAAGTCAAAATGACTTTATATTTAATGATTTTGATGAAGACCAAATAATGAGATGGAAGCAGAAAGCAAAGTGAGACGAAAGAAAGAGAGACGAAAGAAAGTGAGACGAAAGAAAATGAGATGGAAGCCAAAACCGAAAGTGAGACGATAGAAATGAGACGGAGATGAAGTGAGACAGAAGCCAAAACTGAAAGTGAGACGATATAAGTGAGACGGAAGCCAAAACTGAAAGTGAGACGGAAGAATAATGAGACGAAAGAAAGTGAGACGAAAGAAAGTGAGACGAAAGCAGAAAGCAAAGTGAGAAGATAGAAATGAGACGGAGACAAAGTGAGACAGAAGCCAAAACCGAAAGTGAGACGATTGAAATGAGACGGAAGACCCGATACCACGTCAGATGATTAATCAGTTTGAGTTAGTTACAGAACTCAACTGAATAACTGATT
>JAOSBL010000007.1:3584173-3598230 GCA_027568915.1 Erythroxylum roraimae
AACTTCTTCATTTCTAACCCAAATTGAGCGTTTTCAGTGGCGTTGGAATCGTTAGAACAAAGGGAGCAAATTTTCTTTAAAAGCCGATCCAAATTTTCTGTTGGAGGTTTCCCCTATTTGTGGTCAGTATTATTGTCGGTTTGAGTCTTCTATGCTTGTGAGGGTCCGAATGTTGGGCCTCGGAGACGGGGTCCAACATTACATCTAATTTTGTTTAAATTGTTTTGTGTGTACTAACTTCTGATTTTTTGTAGAGCTTTATGAAAAAGGTTAAAGATCTATTCAACCCCCCTTCTAGATCGTTTACATGTTTCAGATACCAAACATGGGTATCTTCTGTTCTGGTCCAGTTACCCACTTCTGTAAAAATGATTAGTAGGCTAACTTGTTTTGTATTTTGTTACATGCTCAGTTCTAATATAATCAGGCTCTGTTTTGAAATAACTAAGCTTTATTCTGATATAATCAGATACTGTTTTGATACAGTCAAGTTCTATTCTGGCACTTTAAAGTTCTATTATGATATTATAGTATCATGTTCTGATACTTGTAAGTTTTGCTCTGAAGCCAATATATCCTATATTGATATGTTATGTTATGTTATGAGATACATATTGTTTGGATTGCACTTTAATATGAACAATTAAAGATTGCTTGGGATGTGATTTGATTCTGTATATGTGAAAGTTAGATGACTATTAGAAACAGTCGCTAATTTATATCTTGTTTAGTTATTTCCCCACTAAGCTTTATGCTTAGCATGATAGTTTTGCCTCCGTGTAGGTTCTGATAAGAAGGTTTAAAGACTGAGACAAAGACAACCACAGTATTCAAGGAGATTGTGTTTTGTTTTGGAAATGTTCAGTTTGTTTTTGAGTTGTCTTTAATGTAATGAGACATATTGGAATTTGTATTTTGTTTGATAGTTTGTAATAACCTTAGTACAGGTTGGATTTGGATTTAAGGCTTGTACTTGATAAGTAACATGTCTGTGTTATGTTATGAATATGACCTAACTTATGAAATGAAATATATGTTACTTGAGTTTCTGGAAATGCTTTGGCATGTTTTAGATTGTTTCAGTACTGTTTTATGTGGCATCTGCATATCCTCCCAGGGGGTATGTGGGTGTTATAGCTATCAACTATAAATAGTGGATGTTCATCACCAATCATCATAGAAGAAATCAAAAACGTTGATCTGTTGTTGTCATAGGTTATAGTAGTTATTTCATTCTTCCCTTTTATAAGTTTAGTGGTCAAAAATTTTTGAACTCCTAGTACAATCTTCTTTCTATTACACTAATTTATATGTCTCTTTAAATGAGAGATTCCACCTTTTGAACTACTAGCCAACATCTTGCAACAATGTTTACATTCTGGCTTCTCTACTCCATCCATTGATCTAGTCTTGTTAAAATAATTCCAAACATCACTTTTCAGTGGACCTGGACTTTTATCTTGACTTGGTATAAGATTAGAAGTTTTCACTTGTATGCTCTCTAGGATTGATTAGAACTGTCCACTAAAAGAATATGTTCATCCATCTGAAACAATCAGCATATACAATTATATAACTTATTTTTGGACATTTACAAGTATACTTATACTTTAATAAGCATTTAACACAAAGTATGATAATCAAAGTATAGTTAATCATAATCACATGTGAGAGTATATTACTCTCTCTATATATGATGATGATGAATTGATGATGATAAATTTTGAAATTGAAAGGATTAGAAAGCTATATAATTAACTTTATTAACTTTAAAAATTAAGATTATATAGTTGAATGAACTTTTTTCTATGTATTGTTTCTACTTATGTTAGTTAAATTATAAACTTCACAGTGATTTACATAGTCACCTATACGCTCGTGTAAGTCTGCAAAAATACAATCAAACAACCACAAATCATAAATTTATAGTATCATAACAATCTAAAACCATAATATGGAATCAATTCGTCCACTGATGTCTTCGTAGACAGCCACAAACCAAAAATTTATACTCTCACAATAATCCAAAACTAGAATATTGAATCAATTCTTCCATTAATAAAAATATTGAGGACTTACCATGGTGGGTGGCAAAGAAGACAGAGGAGAAAAGAACAATTAAGTGGAAGGTAACTAGAGAGCTGACAACTTGCAAGATTGCAATGTGGTGACAGGATAACAGGGCAACATAGATCAATGGCGGGGCGGTAAAACTCAAACAGAGGAGATTCGAAGAAGATTAAAAGATGAAATCCAGAAAAGAGGAAGCCAAGAAGGAGAAGGTAGCAGTAAGGAGAGGCAGGGAAAAATTTTGCAAGTTAACCTAGAGTAAAACGACGTTATTTTACTATAAGATAAAACTTAAAAAAAAAGGCTAAAACCACTTCGTTTTGCTCTTAAACGACGTTGTTTTCCTAGATATATATTGTAATTTGACAAGGCTTATAAAATTACAAATTATATCTAGAAAATCGATGTCATTTAATTTTTAGCAAACATCGGCCCAAGGCTCAATTTTTAAAAATTTTTGAGCCTAAGGCCCAATCAACCAAAAGGAATTCTTAAATAATGCAAATAATCAATTTATATTAGTCATAATTTTAACTTGTTTAATATTACATAATTATATCATATATATTTTGTCGTCATAAAATTATATTGTGATAAAAATTAAATAAAACAAATTTTTGTAGTTAATTTGAAATAACTTTCATTTATGGCTTTGACGTGAAGTGTTTCCTCCTACATTGCTTCGGGTAATGTGAAGTTTTGTGATCATAAGGTTGAAACGTGGCAGAAAATAAAAGCCGCTAAATTAGATAGATTGCAGGAGAAACGACAAGAAACACCCTGACTATGAGGGGTAGATAGGTCAATGGCACAAAGGCAAACATTAATAATTGTAAATCAACGGGAGAAAAGATGAAAAGCTAACTACATCTACATGATTGCTGTTAGGAAAGTAACCCTATATAAAACATCCACTAAGAGTATAGCTTGAAATAACGAAATAAAAAAGTATATTATTTTTTTTACAAAATAAATGCATGCATTTGTCAAAATTAATATTTTATGAAATATCATATGAATGAAAACGGAAACGTTTTATTATATTACTAAAGTTGCAAGTAATATGTACATTAAATTGTTAAGATAATGCAAATTTTCTTGTGTTCTAAATATAATAGAAATTAAGTAAACAAAAGATCTTAATTTGTATAGTTCTCAAAGCAAATCATAGGCATTTGAAAGGAGAACTTGAATGTCTCCTTTACCTAGAAACTTATTTCAAAATGTACTCGGTTTCTAAGGTTTATAATCTTTTGCCTATATCAAATAAATAATTGTTGTGTAATTCCTTTTTATAGTCAACATATTCAGTACATAAGGCTCTCCGCTTTGTAAGCATTTAGAAAGGGTTATAATATACTCAGACTTCTTTTTGTATTTTTACAAAGAAACTCCTTTTATGTTTTAAACCTGTGATTGGAGCAACTTTACTGACTATTCCAAAGCTATTTTGCACCCTTTCCATTGGAAATTCTGTTCTTACGAACAAAGTGAACTTTAGTTGAAGTTCACATTATTGGACACCAAATTTAACCCAAAGAAAAATTAAACAATCCGTTTGGAGCTTTGGTCACAATTGCGATATATGCTTGTATTGGCTGCATTAAATAAAAAACAGCAAAAATAGAAGTGTAATAAGACAAATGTCAAAACAATTGCATTTCATTATCGTGGTAGCCAAAGTTTTTAGGGTACAATATCAATGAAATCCTTTCGATTATTAATTTAAAATCCATCCATAAAGATTATCAGCTTTGTAATACGAAACAAAGATATTGTTAGTTATACATAGAAAAGCACATAAGAAAATGCTAAAAAAAGTAAAGGAAATTATTCTCATGTACGTTCACCGGGTGAATTTATTATTTGTTGAGTACTAAGTACTTGTAGTAATTTCTTGCCCTGTCTGTTTGTCCCTCTCCCTCTCCCTATCCCTCTCCAGTCTCAGCCATCTAAACTTACTTCAGTCATCTTGTACTCTCTCTCTCTCTCTCTTTCGTGTATATAAAAGCAAAAGCAATATACCAGGCAAGACTATTTTTCTCACTACTTTTCACCCATGGCTGACCCTTACTCTAATTTCTTCAGTGGTTGGTTCCAGTTCAACAACGACCAGAATTCAACCTCAGCTCCTTCGCAACATCTTCCTTGTAGTCCCAACTTATATACAAACCTCAACTTGAACCTTAACAACCCTTATTTTCACTATCAAGACTCTCCTCCTTCTCCACCTATGAGAGAAGCCCTACCCCTCTTGAGATTAAGTCCAACAAGGCATGAAAAACCAGCTCAGGAAGAAGACGGAGAGGATGACGACGACGATGATGATGAAGACGAAGAAGAAGAATATCAAGAACAAAGTTGCACTCCCATGGATGTGGACAAGATCATCAAAACCAGAGATCACGAAAGTTTAGTTTCAAATAGTGGTGCTAATGACGAAGAAGAGGATGTTACTGTAGCTCTACACATAGGGTTGCCAAGCCCTAGTGCTGCAGAGATGGCCTCTGTGTTATCTTCTTCCTCAGAGGTTACTGATAAAGATGGAGATGGTGATGATTCTGGGTATCCAATTAGTAGGCTCAACAAGGGTCAGTATTGGATTCCCACTCCTTCTCAGATTCTGATTGGACCTACACAGTTCTCATGTCCTGTTTGCTGTAAAACCTTCAACCGATACAACAACATGCAAGTATGTCTCTTCCTTTCTTTCATGACCCTTAGAAACATTTTCCTCTCATCATTTTTCTTCTGTTTGGTCCTCTTTTCATTTTCTTCTGTCAGTTCAAAAGAGATGGAGAAAAGTATACAGATATAATTCTTTTCATATATTTTACTCCCTTCCCGCATCACAGATTTCAGTCACCTAACGAATGTTCTTTCTGTGTCTGTATTTCGAAGCAAACTTAGACCGAAGCTTGTTCACAAATTTACCTCCTCCATTTCTTCATGAACTTTTTGCTTTTCGTAGAAAACATATGCAACGCAACGACTTTTTAGGTAAATTTGCAGCATTCCTCGTGGTTTTTTAATTTGAGTTCTATTTTAAGTTTTCTTTATTCTGATTTAACTGAGTCAGATCAGATGAGTACCTTTCTTAAAGTGATTGAACAACTCGGGCAATGTTCTTTATGCCTCGAGTGCTTTGAAATTTGTGTTCTTGTCGTTGAAAGGTATGAACTGAAACATTTAGCTGTTTTTCAGTGTTGGCTCAGAGATCATAAAAAAAAAAGTGATATGAAATTTATATCTCCAACAGGAAAACAAAACACAATCATGAAAGTTCTATACAGATTTAGCCCACCTAAAAACGGCCTTTTTTTTCCCCTATCTTATCTCATAAATCTCCAAATTCAGAAGATTCAATTTCCTTCTTTTGTCTTTAGATTTGCAAAATAATGATATTTTTCTTTGCGTCTTCACTCATCTATTACTCTCACCCAAGAAGATGAAGAGTCTTTCAACGTTCCAATTCATCAATCCCATTCATCTTACACCCCAACAGTTTCTACTAACCAATATAGAATTCCAATCTGGTACAGGAATCATAGCAAATACTTGCTTGAAGATCCTGATTTCATGAATAGATAACAAAATGCTTCCTGCAGAAGCTGTTTTTCAGTTGATGATACCACGCTATCTCTAAAGTACTGCTTTTTCAAGAATTTAAGATATGCTTCCAACTTTTCTCCTTTTGTTTTAATTTTTATTTTTTTGCAGTGACCATATATTACTTTTGTTATTTCGAATTTTTGTGTTTTCAATTTGCTTCCGTTCACTAATTGTAGATATTTTGTGACTAAAACTTGTTCTAGATGCATATGTGGGGGCATGGATCTCAGTACAGGAAAGGGCCTGAATCTTTAAGAGGAACTCAACCTACTGGAATGCTCAGACTGCCTTGTTATTGCTGTGCACCAGGGTGCAAGAACAACATAGATCATCCAAGAGCCAAGCCACTAAAAGACTTCAGGACTCTTCAAACACATTACAAGAGGAAGCATGGTGTTAAGCCTTTCATGTGTAGAAAATGTGGGAAGGCTTTTGCTGTGAGAGGGGATTGGAGGACTCATGAGAAAAACTGTGGTAAGCTTTGGTATTGTATTTGCGGATCAGATTTTAAGCACAAGAGGTCACTTAAGGACCACATCAAAGCTTTTGGAAATGGCCATGCAGCCTACGGAATTGACGGGTTCGAAGAAGAAGATGAACCTGCATCAGAAGTAGAACAAGATAATGAAAGCATGCAGTGAAAATATGAAAAATGAGTCTTGATTCTAATATGTGAGACCTCAAGTTGGCAATGCTATATCCATGGCTTTTGGACTTGAAGCAAGAAACTTTATATATCTCTATATATATTTATATTTATATGCCTCAGACTCTTGTTTGGTAGATCAACTTTTTTTTTTCCTTTTTAATTTAGCCTTCTGTTCAAGATGGTCTTTTCTACTATCATGTCTCCAATATTTGCTAGGTGCAGCAAGAATGGGAAAGGCAATCATTGGAAAGAACAGTTTTATTACTTAATTTGATGAAGGGGAAACAAATAGGTTTCCCAATTATAAATGATGAGGCACTTCGTTGGGAATTATTAGGTGATCGCGAGCATAAGATGTAAATTAATTAAAGAAGGAACTTCCGTTAACAAAGTTCCCATTCTTCCTTTTCAAGTTTTTTTTCCTCTGAATGTATCAGTTGTGTAGTTGATGATGATATGCAATTGTGTCTCTTTTTCCCAAGATTGTCATATACATTTCAGGGTAGCTTGTATCTTGAGGAATTAAAAATTATGTATCCATTTAACTGACTTAGTGACATTAATTAGCTAACAATTTATAGTCTTTACAATAAAACCATCTTAGGTAAGTGAATTTTTTTTATTCTTGCATAATATGTAGGAAAAATTAGAGCGTAGTATATTCAAAGGGCTCGTTTAGTAAACAGCTTATTAGCTGTTTTTTATTTGATTGATACAAGTTAGCTGTTTAACCATCTTAAAACACTAATAAATGTATTTGGTGAATAGCTAATTGGTTGACTTATTTAACCTCAACAACCTAATTTTAGAAAAGCTTGTGTTTGGAATGTTCAACTAGAAATTAATATTAATTATACCCTCCAAAGTTAGCATAAACCGTTGGAAGTATAAAATAATTCAATGCTCATCATCAAAGAACATCTAAAAACTACCCCTTCTTCAACAACTCCACTTCTTCCTCTCCTACTTCTTATATATTCCTAATTAGTTTACTGGAGTATTTATGGCTTTCTTGTACTTGTATGATACGATACTTTCCTAAATTTTGAATTAAGCTAATTATGCTATAGCCATGTTATGGATAATTTAAACTAAAAAATCATACATAACTAAACATTATGCAAGTAGAACCTACAGTGATAAAAATTATTACAATGAAGTAAGTATTTTATTTATAAAACTTGGGATTCTTTTTTAACTAATAAAATAAGTTTTTTGGTTACAAAATAAAAAACATGCTATGGTAACAAAATTTTTAAAAATATTCTAAGTTTTTTATTTAAAGTTAAAAACTTAATTTTTGTAAAATTAAATATCTAATCATAGCCTTATAAATTCTTTTTGTTAAGTCATGCCCTCATAAGTTATTTTACACTTAAACAGTTAATACTAAAATAAACAATACTAAACAACTAATTTTACCAAATATCTTCAATAAATAACTAATATTATTCGTTGTTCAAATCAGTTGATATAATTAACTGTTAGCTAATTATTGATAGAATCAACTAACAACTAATATAATCCGTTGATTGCCAAACATGTTCAAAACGTAGACGAGATAAGCTTTTCATGGAGCAAAAATCATCATCCGTTTTGGCAGATGTCATGATATGATATGATGCCCTTTTGCTTTGGATAGATAAGAGAGATGTGTTTATTGATGAATGGAACATATACCAATCGAGAGATTCACTGTTGGTTGGGTTGGGGAAAACCTAAAATAAATGATCAACTTTTAGAAAGGTAAAATATATGCATATGTATATGTACATGTATATTATGTAAATTGAAAAAAAAAAAGGGAGACGGGTTTGAAGGAAGGAAAGGTAAAAGCAGTAATATGACAGTATCAGTAGTTTTTTAGGATTGAGATGGAATGGATCTTCTTGGCAGCTTTTAAATTGTGTGCATGTGTGTGTGTGTGAGTGCGTATTTCTGTGAGTGAGAGGGAGTGGTACTGGTACGGGCAAATTAAACAAATGGTGTGGAGCCCAGATTCTGGTGGTTGGACAAATTGGCAACATATACTGATGCCTCCAACAGTGCGTACACATCTACACTGATGGAACAACTGTAGATTGAAACGACTTATCGATGACTCTTTGACCATTTCTCTCTCTCTCTATCTGACACCATTCAAATATTCATTCGCTGTAATCAATTTATATTTTGTACACTATACTGAACTTGGCTCAAGGTCTCTCAAATCTCAATGCCGAGTGATTCCAAATCGTTGTCGCAAGAAACAAACCTCTAATAGTCATTAAAAAAGAATTGCTTAGGTTTTTGTTGGGTTTCCCCCTTTTTTCACGTCATTAAATTATGCCCCATGACCATGAGCCAATTACCTACCTATCTTTATTGGTATTAATATTTCCATTTTCCTTTCTTATGGCTTCCCACAATTTAAGGTAATTGTCAGCCTCAAAGGGTAAGGCCATGAAAGAACAAGAAAGTTAAGCTGGTGAATACTGTCAGTTGATGGGCATGTGGGGTTTCTAAGGACTTTCTACAGTGGTCTGCAATACCAAACAGTTTACCACTAAGAAACCAGAGCTACTGCATTTATGGACCATCAATATCCTACACTTTGTAGGGAAGGCCAAACCACATCACAATTTTACCGTCCAACGGTCCGGCCACTCGTTCTATCTCTTTCTCTTTCTCCGTCTCTCTTCACGTTCAATACTTATGTACTTGACAAATCCTACTTAATGTTGCTTCTGGTGTCAGCTTGGCATATATGGCCTAATCAGGTGGGGCTGCCAAATTTTCCCAATCAATTTGTTTCACGTATATTTCGATTTCGAGTAGTCCAATCAAGGGTGTTTATAAATACAAAACTCGCAGCCGCCTAAAATTGAAAAACTGGTCTTTTGTTTTCTTCAAAGCTTATGTTAATCTATGAATATATTGTATTTTTAGTTCGTACATATTCAGCCGGACTTCAACAGGAGAACACATATACAAAGTGTAAAAGGTGCTAAAGCAGGTTAAGTTGCCGAGGAATATTTTACTGACTTGTAAATAAATCATCGAATTACAAGTACATTTTAAAGTAGCAGACATCAGTGGTTTGCCCAACGAGACCACGGAGCCAAACCTAGATTTGTGTCTTATGGATGCAAACACAGAGATTGACCTGCACGGGAGATTTACTTAAACAAGAGACCGATTCACACGCCATAAGCATAGAAGACACGAATTTGTTTTCTCTGCATTAAGCAACCTTTTCCCTCGATTATAATCCCAAGACCTTTTTCCTGATATATATTTATATATACACTTCTTTCTACATACGCATTCACAATTCCAATAACACAATAGTGTCGGATAGACTGTTGCCAAGGAGACCGTACACATTTTAATTCTCTACTTTGCATACATATTCCAAAACACATAATACAGCTTTGTCTTCCTTGCCTAAAATCGCTAACTCCATTTTAATATATTAAAATATATTTTACTTACCCCCTCCTCCTTTTCTTTTTCTTTCTATGAATTAATTCTATTTAATGTTATTCATATAAACTAATTATTAATGCTTTTTCTGTCAACTAACAAAAGAAAAAAATACTTACATTTATTCCTTTTTGTAGGGTTTATTAATTTTTTTTTAAAATATGTAAAAAGTCAAAATAAATTTTTCATGCCAAATATTATAGAAAATATATAAACTGTGTAAAGTTAGAGAAGATATGTCAACAAATATAATTCTTTGTATAACTTTAATTTCCAATTCAGTTTCGATATATATTTGAGGTATTAATATTGTGAGATTATAAAAATGGGTCAATTAATTAGTAGGCTAATAGGAAGAGATGATGACGAATTTTCATGACAAAGAAGGGTTTCAACCTTTTGGAAACAATATAAAATGGAAATTATGAAAATAAAGTGCTTTACAACCCACTAATTTTGGACAAGTGGGGTACATAAAAGTTGATGCATGTCACTACAACAAAAGCTATTGAACACACAAATTTAACAACGAAAAAAAAAATTATAAACGCTTTTATTTTGCACTGTAATCATGGCCCTGACATTCCTTTAATGTGTATACATTGGAATGAAGAGGAAATTCATAACCATGCCACAAATGTATGAGTGTTTATCATCTTCAAAATTTTATGGACCAAACTGTAAGGAGAAAAAGATAGGGTTGGCCAAATCTCCCAGCGTATATGAGACAACTTTGTTCTTTGAGGTCCCAATGAACTAAAGGAAAAGGTAAAAGGTAAAACCAATGTTGACCCATTATCACCTGCCCTTTGAAAAGGAAAAAAAGATAAAAAAATAATTTAAGTTCACGTACATAAATTCTTCTTTTGGACTATACCTAGAGATATCTTTTCCTTTTTTCATATGATCATTATCCGTGACATATGCCTGCTTTGATACATTATTTTCCTATGCTAAAGTGACCATGCTTTGATGCTTCAAGATTCTCCAAGTTGTAGCATATATACTGGGCTATCTTTTACTTTCTTCGGAAGGAAGAAAGAGAGCGTGGGCATGCATAGCAAATACCATTTGTTTCAATGGAGAGAGAGAGAGAGAGAGAAAGAGAGACGTAGGCTTTTGTCCATGATAAAGGACAGTTTGAAAAGCCATGTCTGAGTTGCGGATATCAAATCAATTCAATTGGATATGTGCGGCGAAAACAATTGTTTACCAAATTGAACAACTCGTGTTGCTGTACAATTCATTCTTGAGTGCATATTTCTATTCATCTCATAATGAAATAAAAAGAAACTTGAACTTTAATCATTATTTCATTATTATCGTTTTATAAGCAAAACAAAAAGAAATTTATAGTATTTGATGAACTAGAGAGGATTTAACATAAATTTTGTTAATAATAAAATATCACTTGTTACTGATAAGTTAATTTGGACACCTTTAGATTTTGGACAATCAAGTCTTAAAAAGATAAAATAAGGTTGTTAGAGAATTAGTATGATTAGCTAAGATGTAGGTACCATCACTACAACAAAGTAGACAATTGACTATGAAAATTAAATAACAAGGCTAATTGTTTCAAAAATGTCGCCTATAGTTATTTGTGATGTTTCTATTTTGCCGCATAAAAGGTCAAGAGTTCTCTCTAGTTGAAAACTCTAGGTGACGTTTCTAGAAATTATAGACAAAAAGTATTAGCTACCAAAATTTTCGTAGCTAAAATATTAAAAAAAAGTATCTAAAATCAAATGTTGGTGGGAAAAAATTGGCGCCAAATAATTGACAATGAAAATAAAATATAGTCAATAATTTTTGGCTACGTTTTTTTCTTCATAGCTATATAGTATTAGCTACGTTTTTCATAATATAGCTAAATATTATTTGCTACATTTTTATAACGTAGTCAAATTTTATTTGCTACGTTTCTAATAATGTCACGATATGTTATTTGTTACATTTTTAATCCCCAATATTGAACAATATGTTTTGTATATAACACATTGAAATATCTTTTATTGTGAATTATTGAATAATTATTATAAAATTAAATAGTAGAAAATGTTATTAATTCAAAATGTAGAGCATTAAATATATAACATAAATTTATATAAATATCATTAAATTATACTAACAAAAAGAGTTTATATACAAGATATACAACATGAGCAATTCTTATAGAAAAAAAAACAATAAATAAAGAGTTCACTTGACAAATTAGAAGTTTGACATAATAAAAATGCTAATATTACAAAAAAAAAAAATTAGAGCGTAAACCGAACGACTACCTAGTGTTGCTCATGTCCAAGAACCTGTAATCATCCTAAATGATTAGTTAAAATCAACTAAAAATATTATGAGATTATTGATACAGTAAGGATTTAGTTTTTAGTAAAGCAAATACTGCATAACTTTACCATTCGCAACATGATCAGTCAATAGTTGCATCTTTAGCCATTCTATAATCCCAAAAAAAGTATTAATATTATAGTATAAACATGAATTGATAAAAATGCATAGGGGATAAAATTAATATCCTTCATTTTCCTTTTCATTCTATCCTAATCTAGGCCTAGTAATCTTTTAACTAATTTATCATGTTTTACTAATTTTTCTCGAATTTCTTATCCTTTGATTACTTCAACTTGTCATGCAGCCTTAAGTTTGTTGTTTCCTCTTGAAAGTGTTCAATGATTGTTTTAATATGTTGAGGTTGAAACAGTTGGCTTAAGGCCCTAACCAAGGCCATTCACAACTGTGTCATAAATGTCTTCTGCACTGAGTTCATTCCCCTCAAATATAGACTTCTCTAATAAATCTTGCATCTTATTCTAAAATTAAAAGAAAAACCAAAATTCAATCCAGGTATTACTACTTATTACTACATTAATAAATGAAAAAAAAATAGTGAACAAACTTTAATACTTACAAGTTTGTGTTCTTCTTTTTCTAACATCCATCCTTTATCTTCCTTATAGTGAGTAACTTTATATGGTGTGATTCTATCATTCTCTTGTCCACATATTTCCTATTCACTCTGTTTTATGAAACAAAAAATATGGCGCAATAAATAATAATGTTTATTGATTTAAGTATAACTTGCAAACATAAATCTTACATATTCATTTATGAAAACTAAAAATGACTTTGACCCTTAATTGTGAGGTGTCTTCATTTTTGATCTACTAACCTTTTCCTTCTCACAATTTCCTAAGTCAAGAAAAAGAAAACATAACATAGTTGTTAAATCAATTAACAAGATTAATGCAAGCAAATGTGAAGGCAAACACAATGAACTTGAACTTTCTAGTCTACCTAATAATTGTACAAACTATTCCAATTTTCTTTAAACATTTGCTCGAGAACATTGCAACTTGAAGCGACGATCCTTGGTCCTTTGTTTCAATAATGAAGTGATACAGTTTGAAACATTCGGGTTCTCGACATTTATAATATTCAATTTTAACTATGAATAATAATTAAAAATGTAATTATTCACAAACTCACATAAACAATGATGCATAAAGTTAAAGAATTTGTATAATTACCACAACTTTTTGAAAGTATTTTCAAGCAAGTTGTCTTCCTTTAAGTCCTTAACATTTTTCAGACAAGGTTATTACAATAATTATCAACTCATTTGACTATTTTGCATATTGGATCTTGTTTATAGGATGACCTAGTTAAGTATCAATATATATTGATAACTTACAATTCATTGCAACATTACCTTGTTGAGTATCAATATATATTGATAACTTACAATTCATTGCAACATTCATTCATTGTAATTCAAAGCCTCTAGTTTTACCACTACCTCCTTTTCTAATACTAGGACTTAAAGTTATCAATAAATAAATAATGATAAGAAAAAATTATAATATATAAATATATATTTAAGCATAAGTCTAGTTAAATATATTAAAGATTAATAAACCTATACTAGTAGCTTCAATGTTATTTTAGGTGGAATGAAGTTGTTTTCTATGACTTGAAGGTGGAATATAATTGTTCCTTTGTCATATATATATATATGTATATATATATGTATACATATACATACATATAGATATATATATATATATACATATGTAGATATATGTATATATATGTAGATATATGTATATATATGTATATATATGTATATATATATATATACATATATATACATATATCTACATATATATACATATATCTATATACATATATATATATATGTATACATACATATATATATACATATATATATATATGATATATGTAT
>JAOSBL010000007.1:3665273-3678526 GCA_027568915.1 Erythroxylum roraimae
AGATAACCTGTAGCTCCATGTCTCTCGTTTAATTTGAAATAAGAATCAACTTAATCGGATCACTACAGATCGAGATATCGCCAAAATACCTAAGCATGTTCAGAAAATATCCCACTCAAACACTTTAACCAATCCTCTCTCTTTGATTCAGTCAATCTTTTTCAAATAAAATCCAAAAATCATAAATTTGGTATGGAGAGATAGAGGGATGTCTTAGAAATCCAACGCTTCAAAAATCGGATCGATCGGATGTAGGACGAGCTGAGCGATAGGCGAGCAGACGAGCGCACGCGGGCGCTCGCCCCCTTGCTGACCCGACCCCCAACTTCTAAGATTCATAACCTTTGACTCAAAACTCCAAAAATTGCAAACTTGGTATCGATGGAAAGATAAAAGAACGTTATACCACTTCCATGAAGGACTTAAAAACAAATTAGGTCTCTAAAGGGGTCAAAGAGTCCACACAAAGTTTCTGCCCAAAAATGCTATCCTAAAACAGCAACACAACTTCCATAAATCATAACTTCCGATTTTATTGTCCAAAAATTCCATACATTATATCAATGTAAAGATCAAAACAAAATCTTCAACTTTCATGAAGCACTTAAAGGTAATTTCAGCTTCTAACTAGGTCAATTTTTCAATCAAAGTTTCTGCCCTGTTAAAATCACCTAAACAAAATCCAAACTTCAAAAATTCATATCTTTCAATTCCCACATCCAAAAATTGCATACTTTATAGCGTTGGAAAGATTGAAAGACAAGCTACAACTTTCATGTAGACCACTTACTCCAATTCAAGCTACATCAGTATAAAATTGGCCTCAAAGAATAGTACACACAAACTTACCCTATGGGCATTTTTTTCAAAAACAAAGCAAAATAACCTTATCTTCGGAAGATCATAACTTTCAATCCCGATATCGAAAAATGTCATACTTCAAGGCGATAGAAAGCTCTCAACAGAAGCTACAAGTTTCATGAAGATCATTTTATCAAATTCTGCCTAAATCAAGCCAAAAAAATTCACAAAGATTTCAGCTCAAAAAGTCAACTCTACTACTATTCATCCCAAAAAGTCAAACTTTCTTAATTCTCTAAATTCTCACACTTTCACTATTTATTTCTTACTTTTCAACTCCATTAAAGCAATTTATTTACCATCAATTCCATTTAAACTCAAAACACCCTTTTAGGCTATAATTAATTATAAACACCAATAACAAAAGCATACACACATATACTCTCTCATCATCAACTTGCTAAATTCACCTATCTCATATAACAATTCTCATTCTTGAATTTTTCTCTTTCTTTGCACAAGAAATAATTCACCACAAATTTCTCATTTATGTCAATTTTATAATTCAAAATCTCACTAAAAGAACGGGGCCCAACAAAAGTATTATGGAGATTAGAACTTCTGAGATTCAAATGGAGCAAAGTAAGGGCCAAGGATCTCAGCAGATTGATCAAGTTCTTGAGATGGCAATCCGTGATCATAAGGAAGCAATTCTTCCTGGTATTCCTACACAACTAAGCAAAGATTAACAAAAGCAAGATGAATCGAGTGGAGACCTTGAGGATCCAAACCTTCCTGCTGTGAGTCAAATAGGTACCCATCCTTCCTCTCCTATATCTGAATTGGTTCCTAGTATTGATACTCAGAGTCTTGGTCTTCCAGGAGGGGCAGAGGGGGATTTTACTATGAGAAAAAGTAGGAAATCTAGGAGGAAATAGAAGTAGGAGTCCTTTTTTTTTTTTTTCCTGTTTTTTGTGTTATGGCTTTAGTTTTTTGAAATGTTAGGGGTCTCAACAACCATAAAAAACAATTAGCTATAAATGCTTGTCTTAAGAGATTATCTGTATCTTTTGTTTGTTTGATTGAATCTAGGTTTAGATCTCCTTCCTTTTTGAATAATGTATGCTCCTCTTTGTTTCCTAGATGGCTTTCTTATAGTAATGTAAATCATGCTTCAAATGCTAGGATAGTATTGGCCTGGAATCCATATTGTTTCTTGTGTTCTATTCCAAGAACAAATGATCAACTGATCCACTTAGAGGTTACCCCTATGAATTGTTCTTCTTCATTTTTTGTGACATGTGTTTATGGGTCAAATAACCTCAATCATAGGAAGAACCTATGGTTTGATCTGTCTAATATCAATCTCATTGCTTCCTTGGATTATAGCGGGGGATTTTAATGCTATTATGTTCTCTCATGAAGCTGAGCTTATAAGTCCCTCAGCTATGAATGGAATGAGTGACTTTAAGAAGTGTGTTGAGGATTGTGCTTTGTATGATTTAAATTCTAGTGGTCCTAGTTTTACTTGGAACAACAAACAATGTGGAGATTTCTTTATTGCTAGGAAGTTAGATAGAGCCCTTATTAATTCAGCCTGGAGCTCTAGGTTTTCCAATTCTTATAATGTTATTCATAACCCAAATATCTCTAACCATTCTCCAGTTGTGGTTAGGTCTTTAGCAAACCTGTAGAAGAGATTTTCTCCTTTCTCGTTTTCAAATTTTCTAGTCTCTCAGCCTAACTTCATTCAAATAGTAGAGGATGCATGGTCCTCTCAAGGTTAGGGTACTCCTATTTTTTGTGTAGTGTCCAAGCTTAAGTGGGTTAAGAAAGCTCTCAAAATTCTTAACTCTGGCCAAATAGGTGATGTGAATGATAGAGTTGAGAGTTGTCAAGTAACTCTTAATAATATCCAAGATCAAATGAGACTTTTGCCTAAGTCTTCTCATCTGATTACTAAGGAATCTAAAGTCATTAATGAGTTAATTAGAGCTTTAGATGATCAGGAGTCATTCTTTAAATAGTCTTCTCATATTAAATGGTTCGAAGAAGAGGATAGGAACACCAAATTCTTTCACAACTCACTCCTTGCAAACAGAAATAGAAACAACATACACTCTTTATTAGTGGGAAATGGGAATAGGATTGTTGGTCTTGAAGAGATTCAAGATCAGTTTCTTGAATACTTTCAGGGATCTATTGGGGATAAAAAGGACCTTCTCCCTTTTAAAGAGTTTGTGGAAAACCTTTTCCCTTATCCCTTGCCTGATAATTTTTCAAATTCTCTCATTGCTGAAGTATCAACCCAAGAGATTAGGGAGGTTTTCAATTCTTTCAATCCGAATAAGGCTCGGGCTGGATGGGTTTAATGGGTTCTTCTTTAAGCATAGCTGCCATATTATTGGAGAGGAAGATCATGAACACATTACCTACCTAAATTGTTTGAAAAATCCAACTCAATTGTGCCTTTCCTCTTGCTCTTGGATAAAGTTTTCTTAATTTCCTAAAACAAATCAATTTCATTCATCACAACATTCAAATGGAAAAATTCATAAAACTTCAACAATAAAAAATGATAAAATTTAGCTTAAACTTAACCTACCCATAGTCTATCTAGGTTAGGAAAACCAAAACCTAGTTTAGAATCCATGAAAAATCAAAATGGGTTCTCTTCTTTCTTCCAACTCAACACCCATTTCTCTACTTCTTTTTCTACCTAAGCAAGAAGGAAAGATGAAACTTACCTTAAACAAGTTGATTCTTCCTCTTTCCTAGCTTCCCCACATTTTTCTCTTCTTCCTTCCTTAGCTTCCACGATTTTCTTCTCTTCTTTCTTTCTTCTCTACGTTTTCTTCTCTTCTTCCACGATTTCTTCTCTTCTTTCTCTTATTCAAGATCACTTTTATTATTGTCTTTCCAATTTTGCCCTTCATCAATTAACCTAATGTCCACTTACTCCCTTTAGTCTATTAATTACCATAAAACCCTAACTTAATTCTATTATTTCCATTCTAAAATTCTTATGTCTACTTATGCTCACTAAATTAATGGACTCAGTTTTAAAAATAAATAAGTAGTTTAAATAAATAAATAAAAAATGAATAAAAAATAAAAAATTTACGGTCCAACAAGGGCTCCTGACAAGAGACCCTTACAATGGGCTATTAGCACAACGGTAAAGCACGCACTCAATCTTTATTAGATGGCCAGTGAAATAAAAAAAAAAAGGTGAAATTGTAAGAAATATAAGTGATTAAAAATAATATATTTCTATCATATTATTAATAA
Source organism: Erythroxylum roraimae (assembly GCA_027568915.1). Lineage (NCBI taxonomy): Eukaryota > Viridiplantae > Streptophyta > Magnoliopsida > Malpighiales > Erythroxylaceae > Erythroxylum > Erythroxylum roraimae. The sequence continues at coordinate 3,669,366 of JAOSBL010000007.1, forward strand.
TATAATAAAAGACCGACAATCCATGACTTATTTATTTTTTCATAGGGTTTAATTTTCTGAGTGTTAAACCTTAAACATATATCTGTATAAAAAGTTTTAAGGTTAATTTTTTTCTTTTGTCAATTTAAGAATTAATATGGAAACATTGTCGAAAACGTGAAAGTCAAGTCAACTGCGTGTGATGCCTTGGACTAAGGATCTTTAAAAATTCTGTTTCGTAGTAGAATAGTGTCCCGGGTGCCACCTGCTGTAAGAGATTAGTTCTAGTTTTTGTTGCAGTTGGAAGAGGAATTGGAATATTATATTGCATTCATATATTATATTATCTAATGATACCAAAAGTGAACTTTGATTGGCGTTTCTTTTATGATTGCCGTAATTCTGATTATCTGGGGTTCTGTCAAACTGAGGGAGGTTTATGCAGGGAATCTCGAGTGCAGGACACGGATGGTTCTAATTAATTATCCAACGTCTTCAATTAAATGTGCAATCTTGACCATTAATTTTGTTTTCCTATTTTGCATTAAGCGTTCAGAAGTCTGTGTCTTTCCTTTTTGCTCTTGTTTTCTTGTTACATGGATAATAAATTTAGCATCCTTTGTTTGTAAAATGTCCTTCTCATTTCCTAGGTTCTTTCTGTTGTCATTTTCTCTGTTAACTCCTCCGTTTTGACCCTTTTCTGATATCAGTCCGAATTCGGTCTTTTTTCCAATTGCCTGACGTTAAATAGTTGTTGTTTGGAATTGGAGAACAATTTTCTTACGAGAGATGAATTCCTGTATTATTAAGGCGCTGAAACATTGGTTCTGATTGTATCTGAAACACCAACTGTAATCATGGCCACAGATGCTGCCATTTCTGTGTGGAAATATGTGGCCAATATGCCTCTTCTTCTGCTCTTCAAGGACATACGGTAGCCTTTCTTTTCGGTTTTTAAACCTTGGCCTTCATTTTCCTGAGTTCTTCTCTTATTGGTTGTTGTAAATTCGTGAAACAACAATTCCATCCCTATGATTTCTTCAGGAATGTCTTCAGGAAAGATGAAGTCGGGCTGGAAATAGCAGAAATTGCCATTCCTGCAGTGCTTGCTTTAGTAGCTGATCCTGTTGCATCTTTGATCGATACAGCATTCGTAGGCCATATAGGTTTGTGTTTCTCGTCCCATCTTAATCAAAGGCATTCCCTTGAAATCTTTGTCAAAGTTTCAGTGGTTGTTTCCCAATTGACGGTTCATTATCCTACAAGAGAATTGCTAATTTCTCACACTCGTATCCATATTTTCTTTATCCACTGCTTATGCATGTGTTTCTGTTGGGATATAGCGTACGTACTTTTATCGTGTGAAAACGCCATTGAATTCAAAGTTGAATGGTTGTTATAATGTTCTACTGTCTCATTGACCATCGTGTACATTAATGATCATGGATTTGCCCATAGTCTTGTCTGTTGGTGTGACAACTGCGAAAGCTATTCTACAATTTCAAGACTAGGGATTTCCCGTAGAATTTAAGATTTTCTCTAATCAAAATTTTATCCTTAGGTGCTGGTAGAAGTAACGTATTTATCTGTACTGAAAAAATGCAATCGCACTTATATTTAATTCATTTATTAATTAAAAAAAATAAATAGGTTAGATGTAAAGAGAAACAAGAAGCACAATAATTTTCGGTTTAATGCCGATTGTAGTATTATCATCGAATACAATGGATAACAAGCTCAAAAATAGACATTTAGGTCCTAAAAAACTGAAAATACCCTTTAACCTTTCAATGGCCTTCTAATTTTCTCATTCACTTATTTGAGATTTTCACCATTTTCCTCTCTTTCTTTTCCTAATTTCTCATTTTTAATAATTTTTCTCCTTTTTTCTCTTTATTTTAATCTCAAAGTTAAAAGGAATTAATTTTGTTAACCAAGATTGAAATAAAATTTAATGCTAATTCTCAATTTCTTTCGGTTGATAAAACCGAATTAACTAGATTTAATCAAGAATAATTGAGTGAAATTGGGTATGATCAAACTAGATAAAGCTAACATGATGAAATTTGACATAAATTGGACTTGATAAGAAAAATTAGGCATGAATTATTACTAACCAGATGCAATTAAATCTAGATGGACACATTTTGACACGAAAGAGATCTAATGGGATGTAATAAGAACAAAATAATATTAAAAATGTATCATATGAAAAAAGGGATATATCAAAGAAGTGCACTTGTAGGGAATGAACACTCCCGAAAGTGGAAATAGCTTTACCTTGAAGTTGAACTGAAGTGGATTTAACTTGAGTTTGCACCTACTATCTGACATGACATTGACCTAATGCAGCTTTTATCTATAATGTCTCCGCGTAGATGGTATAAAATGCTTTGATTCTACCTTGTGCATATATATATTACTGATTCCGCTCCACTTGAGCATTGATTTAATCAAATTATGCATTTGCATCTCAGTATGCTATCAAATACTGAACTATATGAATACGGTGTCCCCATTCAATTATATATAGGTCCTGTGGAGCTTGCTGCTGTGGGAGTTTCTATTGCTGTTTTCAATCAAGTGTCAAAGATTGCAATATTCCCACTTGTTAGTGTCACAACATCTTTTGTTGCTGAGGAGGACAGTGCTGGAAGCTCAAATACTGTAGAACTAGAAAATGTAAAAATTGAAGAAGGTTTTACAGATAGCAAGGAGACAGAAGAGTTGTTACCTAAAGCGGGTATGCTCCTCGGCTACTTGAAGAGCTACTTCAGTTGACTGATTAGGCAGCACCCTTATCTGAGCTGCCAAATATATGATTATTTTCATGATGTTGTCCGATTTGCCTCTAGTTTACGTTTCTTCTGTTCCTCTATGACTAGAATTTTCACGACAATCATCTTCAAAGACTGATAGTGACCCTAATGAGAGAAGGCATATTCCATCTGCTTCTTCAGCAATGGTTGTTGGCTGCGTTCTTGGCATCATCCAAGCTGTTTTTCTCATTTTGGCTGCTAAACCTATCCTGAACTATATGGGTGTTAAGTCTGTAAGTATTCTGTCAGCTATGTTTGAATGACATGAAATCCTGGTCCCTCATCCTCAAATTGTTGGGTCACAGGGTATTATTCTTTTGCTGATGGAAAATATCTATTACTTTTTCTGTAAATCATTATATGCATTCTGAAGGGTTCTCTTGATGATTGATATTGATCCAATGTCTATTTGGGATAGCATATGATATCTCTTATATGTTACTGAATTTTTAACCATATGTTCCATATTTCAACTCATTAGTGGAAGCGTATTAACTACTTCAGTTGAACATTAACGAAGTGTAGATACTTGAAAGTGTTACCATTATAACTTCCATGCTATCAATGAAAATTGTTTCTGCTAATAAATTTTTTTTTCTTCTAATGCAGGACTCACCCATGCTAGTACCAGCACAGCAATACTTGGTATTGAGGTCGCTAGGTGCTCCTGCGATTCTTCTTTCTCTGGCCACACAAGGAGTTTTCAGAGGCATCAAGGATACAAGAACGCCATTGTATGCTACTGGTCAGATAAGATTTCCTTACTTTGTTACATTTTCTTCTTTGGCATTCTTGATCTTTCTTTCCTGGTCAATCCTCGTACATTTTTGGTTTGGCATTCCCTGGAACTGTAGTCGTTCTTTTAGTCATTCTTATTTCAAATAATTCAGGGAAGGTAAAATGGAGTTCTATCTATTTAGGTTACTCACGAGATGAAGCATGTCCATCTTATTATTTTGTACTGACTTTTTTGTCCATAACGTTCCCACAGGAAATGAAAAAAGAATATAGTTTTACTCTATGTGACCATTATAGCTTAGTCAATGAGAGAGATCTAGTTAACTGCTTCAGTGACTTGCCAATTGCAAATGATCTTCACAAAATAATATCTCAGAAAGCTGTTTCTTCTCATCTTGGTTAAAGCACTGGGAACACAATTGCTTCCTAAATCTACACCAGCAACCTAATACCCTTTTGCGTTTTTTCTTCATTTTTATTCATACTTTTGGCATTTTTAATTTCCCTTACGTACCTCTTAACATTCTTTTATATTTCTGATCTGCAAATGCCTGAGCTTGTTTTCTTATAGCATGACCAAATAGACTTTGAATGTGAGGTTGGGTTGTTGAGTCGGCAGTGTATGGGGACATAAACCTGTAAAGTGCTTAGGAACTAACATTTATGTTCTTGATTGATAATCTATACCATTCTTTCCTACTCTAGAGAACAATTTAGAGAGTGATTCCATGATGTCAAAAGTTTTTGTTATTACATGGACTCTTCTAATCCATAATTTTCATAAATAGGTGTACACTGAAATTTGTTCGTCTTTCATCAAAGTGTAATTTACATTTTTGAGATAAGTCAAATGAAATATAATGCTTAAATGAATCTAATGCAGTTAAATTTTGAAATAGAAGGGCTAGTCGAAAATAAGTGACTGGCCACATATGGAATGCTGTTGCTATGTTTGAGTCTTTTTGCTTTTAACTGAATTGACGAAGCCTTAATTGTTAGTATTTCCTTTTTCAATTTCACCTCCAATGGTTGATTTCTTTGGAAAATTTTTAATTTATTGCGGTTTTTGCCGTTGCAGTTGTTGGAGATGCAGCAAATATTGTACTAGATTCAATCTTTATATTCATATTCCGCCTGAACGTCAGTGGTGCAGCTGTTGCTCATGTTATCTCTCAGTGAGTTTCTTTGGCTGTAGTGACATGGCTATTTCCTTTTTATCCTGCCGATATTGAGGAACTTTATGTTTCCTTCATTTGTGATTATTCTAGGTACTTGATTGCCTTTATTTTGTTGTGGAAATTGACTGAACATGTTGATCTATTACCTCCGAGCGTTAGAAACCTGCAGTTTGGACGGTTTCTGAAAAATGGTCACTTATCTCTCCCCGTCTCACTCAAACACACACACACACACACATACACACACGTCAATTTTTTTTTTCCTCCTGAGTTCCTTTGAGGAAGAAAATGTCACTCCTCCGTTTTTGGCATTAATTCTTTATGGTAGTTGCGCCGACCTATGCCAGACTGTTATCTTCAGGATTTCTGCTGTTGATGAGGGTGATAGCCGCAACCTTCTGTGTCACATTGGCAGCATCATTGGCTGCAAGGCAGGGATCAACTTCGATGGCAGCATTTCAGGTTTGCTTGCAGATCTGGTTGGCAACCTCTTTACTTGCAGATGGTCTGGCCGTTGCTGGGCAAGTAAGAAGCTTTTCTCTAGCTAATGCAAATTCTATAGCAAATGGTTCATATCCAAGATTTGCAAATTCTATAGCAAATGCAAATTCTAGCTATTGCTATATTGTGTCGTTTTATAATATGGTAATAAGTTTCTGTTTTCATAGGCAATGCTTGCAAGTGCTTTTGCAAAGAATGATTATGAGAAAGCTGTAACCACTGCTTCACGTGTATTGCAGGTAATTTAATTTCTTTGTATGGGAGCTACTTATACTCTATACAACATTGTAAATCTGGTTTTCGTTCTATTACAGCTTGGTTTGGTTCTGGGTCTAGCACTCTCCATTATCCTTCTAGTTGGATTACAATTCGCTTCGAGACTGTTCACAGATGATGTCAATGTTTTGCATCTTATTAGTTTGGGCATCCCGGTATTTTCCTGCATCCATTTTCTGGCAACAAGAACAGTTTATTTTCCTTTCTATGCCCCCTTGGTTGTTCATCAATGTGTTTTCAGAGGTTTCCGTTTTCCTGATCAGTTTGTTGCGGTGACTCAACCCATTAATGCACTGGCCTTTGTTTTTGATGGAGTCAACTATGGAGCTTCTGATTTTGCATATTCTGCATACTCAATGGTATTCTTTGCCATTTACCCTCTCAAAAAATTTATTCGTCGATAATCTTTTTTGTCTTTCTTGTGGAGCTTAAGTGGTTTGCTTCTTGAATCATCTAAAATTTACAATCCTAATGGTACTTGTAATCTTGAATTTGTAATGAGATTCTATTCCTTTTCATCTCTTTTGTATTTAGCTTATATGTTTGCTTCTTCCAGGTTGTGGTGGCAATTGTAACTATCTTTAGCTTATTTGCTCTATCCTCAAGCCATGGTTATATCGGTATCTGGACCGCATTAACAATATTCATGAGTTTACGTGCGTTTACTGGGTTTTTGAGGTAATTTCTTATATAAAGAAGTAGAAAATACTGTGGCCTCAGTTTACAGGAAATTTTGTGTGCATTACTCATTGTGGTTTCTGTAAACTTGTATATTCGTATCTGCAGGACCGGAGCTGGAATGGGACCTTGGAGCTTTCTCAGAAGTTGATTGGGTTCCTACTGATTCTTACATGCAAGTACATTAATTCTGTACTACACAGAATTAATGTACTTGCATGTAAGCATGCCCTGCGACAGAAAGCCATATCCAATTAAACAAGACAGAGAGGAAACCTGTGATACAACCCAATTCTTTCGATTGTACAAAACAACACTAAACAGAGAATGAATTAGAGAATCTGTAATGAATTAGCCGTATCTTCCATTGAATAGAGAAAGAAACAAAGAATTCAGCTGGGACCTTTTGAGAGGGCCTCTCTCTCTCCAAACAACAATCACGACAGTTCCAAAAAATGGTTCCGGAATCCACATTACTGCCATTTAAACTATCTCTAATGAATATAAGGAAATCTCAAGATTACCCCCACAAAACAAACAAATAACAGATTTCCTAATCCTACTTTTACGCCTTCCTTTTTCGGATGTATGTTTTAAGGATGGGAGGCTTATCAATACTCTCCCCAAAACAACCACCTTGTCCTCAAGGTGAAATTTTGGAAATTGACAATCTGTAATAGAGAATAACTCCCAAGTGGCCTCAAATTCTAGCAATGCCTACCACTTGATCAACACCTTATAGCCTCGTGCAGATTGTCTGTCTTGTAAAACCTTCTCAGGTCTCACCACCCATTCTAACTCAAAGCCCAATGTTAAAGGTAAGGGCTGACCTTGCTGTTGAATTCCTACTGCCCGTTTTAGCTGGGAAATGTGGAAAATGGGGTGGATGGAGGTTGTTGAAGGACGTTCTAGTTTATAAGCCATGACTCCTACCTTCTCCAGAATCTTAAAAGGCCCAAAATATTTAGGAGATAATTTTTCATTAAGTTTACCCGTCAAAGAGCGCATCCGATACGACCATAACTTCAGATATACTTGTTCCCCTTCTTCAAAATGAATATCTCACCTATGTTGGTTAACTGAAACTTGCATTTTGCTTTGTGCATGGGAAAGTTGTTGCTTTAAGTCTTCCAAAATGGCATCCCTTTCTGTTAGTTATTGTTCCACTGCTGCCACTGATGTTGCCAGTTAGCTAAATCAAATTAATGGGGGAGGCAAGCAGCCATATACAACTTGGAATGAAGTGGTTTTGATGGACTCATGAAAGGTTGTATTATACAAATACTCCGCCCATGAGAGCCACTTAACGCCATTTCTTTGGACTTCCATTAGCAAAACAACGAAGATATGTCTCAAGGAAACGGTTAATTACCTCGGTTTGTCCATTGGATTGAGGATAATAGGCAGTGCTCCATTGGAGTTTAGTGCCTTGAAGTTAGAAAAGCCCTTCCCAAAAGTGGCTAATGAACACTTTATCTCTATCCAACACCAAGGAACGTGGTACTTCATGCAACTTAACCACGTCCTTCACAAAAACAACAGCTACTTCTTTAGCTGTGAAAGGGTGCTTTAGGGGAATAAAATGAGTGTATTTGCTTAATATATCGATCACCATCAGAATAGTTATATAGCCCTCAGATTTAGGTAAACCTTCAAAGAAATCAAGGGACAAATCATCCCATATTTGATGAGGGCTGTAGCAAACCAGCCGGTGATAAAGCTTGGTATTTATTTTGCTGACAAATATCACACTCTGAGACATATTTTTGCACTACCCCTTTCATTCCTATCCAATGTATATCACTTTTTATTCTTTTGTACGTCTTAAGAAAACCAGAGTGTCCACCTATAACACTACAATGGTACTCTTGAAGGAGCTTGGGAATGAGGGTAGAAGTAGGAGGAATGACCAATCTCTCCTTAAAGAGTAAGTTCCCCTGAAAAATTGTGTAGCCAGGCCATTTTGATTCACCTTCCATCAGACCACAAAAAATAAGGTTGAGTTTTGAAATCTTAGACACCTCTTTCTTGAGCTGGTGTTCATCCATCATTATCTGGTAATTGAGGGATGTCAACAAGGATGGGTCAGCCACTGGTAATCGTGACAATGCATCTACTGCGTTGTTCATTTTTCCTGGTTTATACTGAATCTCAAAGTCATATCCCATGAGCTTCACCATCCATTTTTGATAATCGGGTTGAATCACTCGCTGTTCTAGCAAAAATCTCAAACTTCTCTATCGATGTAGATGATAAAATGCCTTCCTAATAAGTAATGGTGCTATTTTTGCACTACCAACACTACGACCATCAATTCTTTTTCATATATGGGCTTCAATCTATTGCGAAGAGTGAGTGCTTGGCTGAAAAATGAAATAGGTTTCCCCTATTGCATCAATACTGCTCCCACATTGATTGAAGAGGCATCGGTTTCGATGGTGAAGGTTTGTGTGAAATCCGGAAAGGTTGACACCGAAACGGTTGTCATAGTGTGCTTAAGTGTACGGAATGCCTTCTCTATTGCATCATTCCAGCAAACAAATCTTTCTTGAGCTGATGGGTGAGAGGCCACGCAAGAGTCCTATAGCCTGCAACAAACCGTCAGTAATAGGTCGTGACTCCTAAAAAACCTTTCAGCTCCTTCAAACTTGTAGGTGAAGGCCACTTTAACATCACTTGAATATTCCCTTTGTCAACACTCACTCCTACAGCCGAAATCCAATGGCTAAGGTATTTAATTCATCTTTGGCTGAAGGTGCACCTTTTCACATTCAAGTTTAGTTGATTCTCCTTAAACAACGCCAGAACCAAGTCCAGATGTCTATCATGAATGTCTACACTACTATAAACTAGTACTCCCTCCGATTCATAATAAGTGTCGTTTTAGAGGAATGCACACTTATTAAGAAAGTTATTGAAATGTCTGATATACCTTTATTAATTACATGTTAAAGTGCCTTGAAAATATAATCTGTGTAATCTGTGTAATTAA
>JAOSBL010000007.1:3681839-3696927 GCA_027568915.1 Erythroxylum roraimae
CCTGTAATAACTTTGACTTGCTGTTTCTGACAGTATGAATGATGTATTGTAAACACTGTTTGCGATGTTGTGTGTGACCTAGTCTGATTTGATTGTACTGTCTTGGGTGGCATCCACATATCCTCCCAGGGAGTATTTGGGTGTTACATTTGGTCTATATCTCATGATTTAGAAGTCCAAATGGTCTAATTGTTGGTGCTATATGAACTAGAGACATAGGGAAACAAATTTCTAGAATAAATCAAATCCTAATTCAAACTTTTTCTATATGCATATTAAGGAACAACTAGAGTCTATCATGTGATTTGCTTCTGGACTGATTGGTTCTTATTTTTAGACCACCGTGGGCTTGGCCCAAATTATATTATTTTTAGTTTGTTTTCACTGTTGATTTTTACCGAATCTTATCCAAACCTTTTTACTATGTATGAAACTTTTCAAACACCTAAAATAAATGAAATAGGACTTACCATATGTGAATTGGGTGATTAAACATTGGAATTTAAGATTAAGCATAATGCATTCCAAAGAAAACTTACAACTACATAAATGATTTGTTTGTGTGTTTATTGCTCATATGTGTATAGTATGATTATACAAGTGTGATTTTAACACCCTTTTAATGGTGGTAAGTTATGACTTGTATGTATGAACATAGATACAAATTTTATGACTTTAAGTGAATATCATACGATGAATTGTGAAATTGGCAAATGGTTAAAGTAACGATTACAGTGTTGCTCTATTGTCTTGGTGGTGGATAGATAGGCATGCCTATAGGGTTACAGTTCAGCTGCTACATTATGACATTAATTATGTCTTCATTTTGAGACTATAATGTCTTCACAGTTTGATGCCTCCAGGAATCCACAGTTTAATGCCTTTGGGTATCCACAGTTTGATACTTTTGGGTATCCACAGTTTGATACCTTTGGATATCCACAGCCCCAGTTTTCCACACCCACAAGAATGTAGGCCTAAAACAGAAAGTAAAGTAAATAGATATGAGTAAGAAATACAACATGACAACATAAATAATCGGTATTGATGAGCATTTGCATTTGTATTGATAATTTGTATCATTGAGTGTTGAATATCAATGTTTGGCTTTTGAAGGTGAATGTATGGTATATGAACAACATATTGAAGCATGTTTGAATTATGTATTTGATTAAGTATGCCATCACTATTTATATTTTTATGGTGTTTATGAACTTAGCGGATGACTATTGTGAGTGGTCATCCAAACTAAGTGTTTCGCCAATAAGCTTTCAAGCTTAGCACGGGAGTTAATCTGTGTAGGTCCAAGTCATAAGAGTGAGGTACAGGGAACATCTGCAAGGAGCAAGGATAAAAAATAGGAGAAAAATTAATTTTAGAACGTGTTTTTAGTTAAAGATGATTGTACATGTAATGAAGAAAGGAAATTGTATGTTTTCTTTTGGATTATCACGTAAATGTAAAGATGTATTACTACTGTTAAATGATAATGTTAAGCATTGGGAAGTTTTGTGACGTGTATATGTATAACATTGAATATAATTGTATACCTTGAATGCATGTGCAGGAATTTAGTTGCTATGTATATGGATGGTTGTAGGTTCCGTATAGGGGGTGTTATAGTCTTAGCCTATATGCCTTTCCCATAATCCTGGTGTGAAAAAAAGATAATTCATGGAGAACATGAATTGACTATCAAGAGCTGAAAAAATATATGATAATGGACAAGTTCTTGATTATAATAATAGAAAAGCTACTCGATGAGCTTCATAGGTTGAGTTGGTATTCCGAACTGGATCTTAAATCTAGTTACCACTAGATACAAATTTGAGAAGAGGACACAGAAAGATGCCCTTAGGACTCATAAACGACACTATAAGTTCCTTATGATATTGTTCGGACTAACAAATGCATCTTTCACCTTCAAGACTAATGAACAAAATTTTTAGACCTTTCCTTTGAAAGTTTATACTCATCTTCTTTGACAATATTTTAGTTTACATTTGTGACATCTATTAACATAAGTGGTGTAGTGGGTCGTAACACTACACAAAATAATTAAACCTACAACTATAACAGAGGCAAATCTAGGTCGATCCTATAGAGATTAAATCTAATTACTTTCCTAAACTATCTATATAAGTAAAATAAGGGGGTTTTGGTTTGATGCAAATGAGATTACAAAGTAAAATTGAATTTATAAAAACAACTTAAATTAAACGGTAGAAAAGTGATAACATTGATGAATGGGTTGAAATCCAGTTCTTTGGTTTAATCTCGGCCTAAGCACAATTTCACATATATCATTGAATTATCGTCTTCACACCTCTCTTTAGACTATTGATCGTGAATTAACAACAAGCTCTATTGATTCTGATTTTTCCTTTGGTTGTAGTTAGGTAAGAAGAGCTTGTTAATTAAGCCTAACTATCGAATAACCTAGAAATAACTTTCTAAGTTTAATCGGACAATCACAATACGATTGAGAAAAATAGACCAATCTAAGCAATAATCACACAAGCTCTGATTATTTAACTTAAGTTATCCCTAATGATTTAATACCATTAATTGCCACATGCGACTTCAAACAAGACTATTACATATCATATTCAAATTCTAGCAATGGTTTTCATGAAATACGATTCAATAAAGTATTAAAAGCATTCTTACACAATACCTAATTATTAATCTCAAGATAACGTAAATAGTCCAAAAAGAGGGAAAGAAAACGATACACAATGACATATGCTTAAATGTGCTCCTCGACGTTGATTGCACTTCCAAACCGGCGTCGGGTGGGTTAATCCTTCATCTTTTCCATCAAACTCCAAGAATCAGTCAAGAATGTCTCCATCATTGTTAAAAACCAACCATAATTGAAGAAGAATCAGGTCTAGTCATTTTTCGGCACGCAAACTCCACTAATCTCCAAGAATGCCCATTTTATAGTTGACCTGACCAAAGATGAAGAGGAATGAGAGTTGTCAGTTCTGCCTAGCCTGTCCTCTCTTTCTCCAGTCGTTCACCAAGATGATTTTATGATAAAAGTTAGCTTGAAAGGAATGAAACAGGTTGCCTAAAAACTGAAGAGGACAAATGATGCAGTTGCTCTCTTTTTTTCTTGCCAGTTGCCACTTCTTTGATTTTTGCTTCAGCCCTCCTCCTTTATTCAACAACCGACTCACACATTTTATTCTCCAACACTCACACACCTCTCTCCGTCACACCTCCTTCTCTTGTATCTTTAAAAGGAGTCTAGATCCTCTGTCCAATATTATGGTGTCTTATTGTGTCCAATAAATCTCAGCCATTTATTTATGTGGGGTCCGCATGAGAACTGCATGGGTTCCGCAAAATAAATGGTTGAGATTTCATGAGACAGAATAAGACAGAGTAAAACTGGACAGAGGATCTGGTTTCCTTTAAAAGGTAGGTGTTTTAAAGAAAATGGGACAGGTGTTGCGTCATCCCCCTCTCCTCCCCTTTGCCGTCACAGAGATCACTTATATTAAAAACTAGGTTAAAATCACGTGATAAATTGACAAATGTCTTAAAATGGGACAGCTAGCTCAATTCTTTTGGTAGTGTAATTCATGTTATTTACATGCCTCCATTTTTTTCTCTATCTTGTCTTTTTTTTTTAAAATCTTTTTCTTCTTTTTACTCCAAGAAGACAATAGAGTATGAACATTGAGAAGATGACTTAATAAGTATGCTTTCGGGTTACTTTAGCACCTTCACTTCTAAAATGTAACAAAAATCAAATATGAACTAAAGTAAGTATCCTAATAAGCATTTTAAGGCATTAATCACTAAGTTTCAATTTTGAACTTTGCCGGCAAAATGTGTTTCCTTAATCTATCAGTATAAATTTGTCATGAGTAATAATCTAATGCCTTTATAGAATGAACTTATGGTCAAACTAAATACGAACAGGAATTAAAAAAAAATTGAGTAGAGCTGCAAGCCTTAACTCAATCCAATAAATGAGTTTCGAATAAATTTAAATATTGATTGCACTTAAATTCAAACATGTTTTCTTTAAAATTGATCGGAATGAAGTTTAGTTCTATAAATATTTTTTTCAAGTCAAAACCCAATATATTGTGGTTGTTACATGTTGCTTTTGCTTCCAAAACAGAAGAGAGTCTGGTTTGATAGTCTGTCAGCTTTGACGAACTGCAAAATTACTGAATGCTGGTTCATGGTAGTAACTTATGGTTAAGACTTGAGTCAGTCAGCAACATATTTGTAGATTCTGTATTAAAGACCGGCATCGTAGAAATCAGCAAACAAGTGGAGATGGAGATGGGGCATCCTTGTCATCAAAAGAGCAACATATCTAAGTCCGTGTTTACTTATTGCAGGACATTTATTTGGTCACCAACGCCTAACTTCTCAACTTTTATATTTATAGGTCCATATCATGAACTACACTGGACCTAACACCCCTTCATCTACCTTAATCTAGATTCATTTGACTGTCTTGGTACACTTATCTAAGTAATCTAGGATTAATTGCCAAAAACAGTTCAGTATCAGCTTTGTCTTTGCAATTAAAATCCATTGCAGGAAACATTTATCTACCTCTCTAAATAACATCATAACAATTGGACCGTGACTAGGCGGAAAATTGAAGTGGTTGATGCATTGAACCACAACCATAATGATGGGGCTAAATTAGGCTATCTTTTAAAAGGAAACCAAAAAGTAAGATTGAGTAAGAAGCAGATCATTAACTTTTGGTTTCAACAATACCACACGCCTAACAAGTTTTATTTAATTTTAAAGTACCTATGGGGTGGGTAAAACAAACGTTTGAGTTCGCCATTAACTGACTGTGACATATGTCTTTATTAAAAAGTTAAAGCATCACCAAAGCAGACTCTTTCGGTTAAATTAAAATAGTTATAATCACAAAAGGACCCTTCAACCAAACACAGACCCATTTCTAGACTTAATTTTCATTATCGTTTCCTCATTTTTAAGGTATGCCTAATCGAAATGAAGAGTTAGTCATGTCTTATGAAAATATGACCATGTCAACAAAGTTCAGAAGATACTTCAATTTGTAATTAATTATATACTCATTTGACCATATCTCTGAGAGCAGTTAAACTGATGTTACTTACATTTGATTAACAAATATATCAATTATAATCTAAACCTCCCACATTTAGGTTTAGCATTAGACTGCTTTAGCGTTTTATTTTTTCGTTTTATTATAGCCATACAAAGCTTGCGGCGACACAACTCACGGAAAATCTTGTTCAGACCTAAAACAGTCCACATCACCATTTGGCTTTTTAGCATACTACTTCGAATGTCTCTTTTGTTTAGACACTGTCGACCATCTCCGGCTTCCACATCGACAAGTCCTTTTCAACTTTCGGCAATCAATCAATGTGCAGATGCCCTATTGTCTTGTATACTTTAAATTCTTTTGTTTGAAAGCACTTTTTTGCGCGTATTTTCACTGACAACACACTTCACCGAACAAGAATAACACGATGGTCAGCTGAAAAACCTGGACAGTTATCACCTTTAAGTAACTGAAAAGTGATGCCTAATGCTTCACGTGAGGATTAGATGTTGATTCCACAACGTATAAGAATAATAAATGACATAAAAGCTTCATCCCCACCCAAAAGCATACCATAATAAAAGTAGGCATAAATAAAGCTTTATCAAGCATCTCACCACCAAAGGATATACATATTAAATTGACACCTTTTCTTTTTCCCCATCCACATTTCTCCACTGGTGCACAGATTTCCATGCCCATTAGCCACGGAAAGATTTTAGAGCATAATATGAGATCTTGGTATAGTTAAAATGGTGTTCAACTCATCTTTCATATGTTACAAACAGAGCTACAGCACCAACTTTCACGTACAAACCACCTTAAAATGTACGCTTACCCAACTATTTGCCCAAGTTCATGGTGAACACCAAAAGGCAAATGAGAGAACAACATTGGAATCTAATGTTAGTTACATTGTAGCTTAAACATGTTACTCACCATTCAGAAAGAACAAAATACAAAAAATATCAATAATAAGCATTTGAACTCTAAGAATATTTGATGAAAAATACACCTAGGCTGTTTCAATTATACCTGAGAAGTTATCTCACCCTTTCTTTTTTCTACTTCTGCTGTAGTAACAAAGGACCAAGAAAATGAACTCTTACCCTTCTCAAAGTGACTTTCTTTGTCCACCTCCACCACTTCCGTCATTGGTTAGGTTTACCTTGCAAAACCTGCTCTACCAACAAAATCCCCCCCAAAAAGAAACATGAAATTATTTACTAAAAATCTTGCCTTCCTGTTTTTCACTACCTCATAGCTCGGTAAAATTGTTTTTAATTTTGCTGAGCCACAAGCTGATCAATCTGCAATTGCTCCACCCAAGCTGCCATTGCATGATCAACTGATTCTCTCTGAGCATTCAAATTTGAATTCTCACTAGAAGCACTGACAGAGAGATGTGAAGGGAACTTTTCTTTCATCTCAGTAGGAGATTCTTTAACAAGAGATTGAACCCATGTCAAATCAGGCTCCTCATCGTTACCGAGCTCGAATGAATTTGACCTCCGAAGCTTACCCAACTCTTCAGCACTGAGAGTCCAGTCAAGTTTACCATTGGAAGAACCCCATTTTGACCAAGAATTTACTGGGGATCCAACAATAGCAGCACTGTTGGACCCTAGCTCACGAGAGCTGAGACTGCGAAGCTGCTGATGCTGCTTCTCTCGTTGAGCTAACATGGATACTCGTGAGTTCATTGGTGAGATAGGTTCCATACTTCGTGGGGACATTCTTCCAGATGCAAAAGAGGCCTGTAATAGAGAGTGATCAACATTTTTAGGAGAAAAACTTGTGTTGATTGGCGATAGCATGCTCTGCTGCTGCTGGAATTGATTGAGAACAGCAGATTTGTGAGTTGGTGAGAAAACGGCTGAAGCCAATGCTTGATCAGCATATCGGGGTGACAAGCTCTCTGCAGAAAAGAGATCATCAAGATTTGAAGGTGTTAGTGTTTTCAATCTACCAGAACGGTTCAAAGAGTTGTTGCTCAATGATGGTTGACCAAGATTAGACAACTCATTTAGGATCTGTTGTTGCTGCACATCAAAATCAGGCAGCAAAGTATAATCATCTGTAGGAATGTCTCTTGCATTTAGGGAAGATCTCAACCGACTAGACTGAAGATTGCTTCCAGGAAGATGTAGGGCTGGAACATTTTGTTGGGGCCAAGCAACAGAAGAGTGCGACATTCCATTGGCAGATGGAGACATGGGAGGAGTAAATGGGGAAGGAGACATGACAGAAACTGAGGAAGGTGAGCCCGGTAAAAGATTCATGGCAGCAGCAAAATCCATGGCAGCAGCACCAGAAGTGCTTGAACGAGGGGAGGGTACGGCAGAACCAGTAGACATGTATAACGGTCTAAGTTCCTCAACAGTGTGGGCAAAAAAGCAAACCCTTCTGGCACAGTTTGTACCATCTTTACAAAGCCGAGTTCGATATTGAGCAGGATGTAGCCAACACTCAAAGACACCATGGGCATATTCACACATGTCCCCACGTCTGCAAGCTCCTTTTCGAAAATCAGGACATGGAACACAGCTGTAATGATACTTCCTAGGATCCCTTCTTCGGGCATTTTCCCCTGGATGAACAAATGGGCATTCAGTCCAATCATGTGAGTAGGCTCGAGAACACGGTCTCACCTTGAAAGAATACATTCGGAATTCATCAGTTGAATAGATACTATTCTTAATGTCTGGAAGAGATGGATCCACAGGGTACTCCTTCTTCTCTGATGCAGAGTAAGCAGGCATATCATTAAGCTTTGATTTCATAGGGGAATCTGAAGCAGACACAGGAGATCCATTTTCCATTGATGGTGAAAGTGGTGGGGAATTTGAATTTGAAGTCAGTGTGGTGATCCTTAAATTTCGTTCTATGACAGAACCATCAGTTGCAAGGAGTTCTTCAAGAATCAGCTTAATATCTTGAAGCTTTGGTGGAACAACAATAACATCAACTGGTCGATGACCATTTGCATCTACCAAATTAGGATCAGCACCTGATGATAGAAGCAATTTGACAATATCAACAGCATTCCCTGCTCCACCTGAAGCAGCACAGTGCAATGCAGTGCTTTTATCCAAGCCACATGCACGATTGACATCACCATTACATAGAGAAAGAATCAGCTTAACAACATCAGAGCTTCCATACATAGCTGCAACCATCAATGGAGTTCTATGTTCATTAACCATTTGCTTGGACCCCTTCTGACGGCCATACCATAGGCCAACCTCATCAATACAAGAAGGATCGCGATCAATCAATCGCCTAAAGCTTTCAACCTCATTGTTAGCTGCGAGATCAAGAACACTCGCAAAAGCATCTTCAGTCTCAATAGTCAAGTTATTCATATCTTTGTCGAGGACTCTATTTAAGATGAAAATTAAAGCAAGAAATGCAGATCGCGTGTGCTTTAACTCCCTCAATCCTCAGCACATACTTTGATGGGCTGATAAACAACAAACCTAGAATCAACCTGCAGATAAATACAAAATGATCATCCCATTATCAAAAACCAAGGAAAATATGTTTTTAAGATTAACAACAGAAACTGTATGGAACAATAAACAAAGTTAAAGGAGAGATTACCATCCTCCTGCTTAGGAAACAGGAGACAAAAACAATAAACTTAAAAAAGAAACCACTTGGAATCGAATTGCGCCAGAAGGTAAGGCTATGTTCCAAAGTTTGGATGACGAAGTAGAGGAAAGAAAAAAAAGTGGAAGAGAGGAGAAGAGCGTAGGGGTGAGTGTTTAAACTCTCATCTCTAATTTGTATGCTTGTGAAAGGGGGAAGTTAGGACAAAATTGTAGCACAAGACAGCAGGTAACTTCAATTCAATTCAATTCCATTTGTTATGAAAAAATCAAATTCACTGAAAGACATATATCAGCATATAAAGCACCAAACTAAACAATCGGAGGAAAACCCGGAATAGGGAATCTTCCTACTTAGATTATAAGCCGTGTTCCTAGATTTCGTCCGGCAATAAAAATAATTAAATTTACTAAAACCGGCTAACTTTCGCACCCACTTTTTTATTCTTCACTTTGAATGCCGTAAGCCAAACCCAAATAAATAAATAAATCATCCTTTCTAAGTATTTCTTCTAAAGCAAATATTTACAAGGAAAAAAGTGAAACTTTGTTAAAAAGGAAAAAGATTGCAAGTCATGAATTCATTTCTTGCACCAGAAGTCTAGATGTAGATAACAGGAAATCATTATTAAGTTAATTCTTCCTCCATTTCTTTTTTTATTTACTTTTATCGCTAATGAGAGAAGGGTACTATAGTCAAGGTAAAGAAAAATATGATCTTTTCATTTATACTTCCCCCAAGTTTTCTCAGCAAACAAACAGAAACTCAAGAAACAAGCATATGACATGCTTATGGTTCTTGGTACCAAACTAACAGAGGAAAAAATTTACAAAATTTGTTTATTTTTCTAAAGAAAGAGAAGAACAAGAGAAATAGAAGCCAATATTATCAGGAACATATCAACCAGATGCAAAGGGAAATGAAAATCACAAGAAAGAAACTAGAACGAGAAGATCGGAAAAAGATCTGGTACTTAGTAGCAAAAATATTCATCAATAACAACCCAGAAAAGGAAAACAATAAAAAACCCAAGAAAAGGAACAAACTCATTAAAGGTGTCTTTCGTGTTCACCATTTAAGACTGAAGAAGATCTCTCAGTTACTCACAAGATCAAGACACAAGTAAATGAAAATAATCAAGGGTTTGACATATTGGATAAGAAGAAGAAGAAGAGATAAAGGAAAAAAGAGTTCATGTAACTGCGATCAGAGGTACAAATAACAAAACTGAAGTCTTTTGGTGTAAGAAGAGAATCTTACCTGTTACCCTAGTTCCAGCTAAGAAAGTAAAGAGTGGTTTCACAGATCTACTACTCTCTACTTGACAAAGCCAACCTCAACAACGAGCCTCCAACCTTTAAAAAAACAAAGCATTAATGGGAAAACCAAAATTTATTCTTCTGCTAAAGAGAGAAAGAGAAGTCTTTTGAAGCACCAAAGAAAGAGAGAGCCTTCTTCCATTTCCAATTTCTATGCTCCTCTCTGCTTTCTTTCACGAAAAAGAAAAAAAATAAATAAATTTCTAATTTTTAAAGAATAATCTATTTATTCAAATATATTTTTGAAAAAGAAAACCAATTTTTGTATATGGAGTTTGAATATTCTCCGCTCGGACTTGTTACTGTTTTTCTAGAACCACCACAAACCTCGCGCCACGTCATTTCTGTTCTGACACATCCGCAATTTTTTCTAAAGGCCAGGTGCAAAAAAGTCTTTCTGAGTTCATGCACTCCTATTAGTGGATGACGTGGCTGGACTCTATTGGTTTTTGCCGTGTAAATGGGGTACAACATAGGAAAGAAGCTCTAAAGTCTTTGTAATAGTTTAAACCCTTGGTCAAATTCTTTGGGAATTCAACCCAAATTCACCCCACATGGAAGTGAAATTTTGGATGGTAATTATCGAGTGGTGTCACAGTTCATGAAGTCCGCTGATTTGGCAATCGGAGAAGCCAATGAGACAGCATTGAGCATTGACTTCACGGGTAATCCTACGCCACGTCATGATTAGAAAGGTCCAACGCAAAGCAGGAACATTAGGTAAAGATCGAATTGGGAACCGGTTAGTGTGGCAGAGAGGTGGGACGTGTGACCGGTTAGGTGGTTAAAGTTAAGAGAGGTGACAGGGGAAGCCGGTGATTAGCGCGCGTGCGAGGTGCGTGGAATAAACTGGAATTTAATGTGGAGAATGGGGTCCACCAATGAACGAGACGGCACAAAGGTCCGCTTGCTACAAGTGAACGATAACGGACGTGAAAGGTCTAGTCTATTCCAGTTAAATGTTGGAGTGTAATCACAAGTCGTAAAAGGCGCGAAGCACCAATATCTAGTTTTGATAAGGGAAAAAGAAAATTCCGTCACTTGCATTTTTCAAAACTGGGACAGGACAACCAAACCAATGAACCCATTTACTTTCTCTCTCTTAATGCTTTGTTTCTCCCGGCAAATCACTCATATTTTACAAACTTGCAGCGTCTTCTCAAATCCTTGAGAACGAAATTAGCGAAAAAGTTAAAAGACAAATAATTGCATATCTTACTACTAAACATTATAGATAGCAATGGACCCGACCCAACGTTAGAGCATTTGAGCACGACCTCCTAGCCTTGACATACTCACTCAAGGCTTAGTCAAACCCAAAAAATCAAGCTCAAAGCTTAGTCAACTCAAGTTTTGTTTGTTGATTTCGGGCCGAACTAACTTATACCCAGACTCCTTTATCATTCCTACTAAACATTCACATTAAATAATTGAATACAATTTAAACTTACATTTTTTGTTTTATTTTAAAATTTTTAAAACTTTTCCTTGTACAAAACTCAAACTATACTCCCTACTTCAAAATAAATATTTTACCAAATGATTAAATATAATTATTTCAAAACTATAAAATTGTTAAATTTGTAATATTTAAAGTTGAATTTCTTAGAATTTGTAAGGAAATTAGGATTGTAGATATTTTTTATTTCATTAGGTAAGTTAACGAATAAATTTATAGTAAATTGTATTCTTAATTCTAATTCCTTAAAGCAATGGCTAGAGTTACTTAGGAACAATAAGCAATTGAGTACACTCGTAAGAGACAGCCCAAACTAAGCACCTCATGCCAACATTTGAGGAACCACATTTTTAAGATAATACATGTGTACTTCTGAAATTGATCTTTTGAATATAATAAGTGTAGATTAGATTGCACCAGAGATGACAGGCTTGGCAATGAAAATGAGGCGATTGATAGAGAATTTTGAGTTGAGTATGTTTGTAGAGATTATACAATATTTTTACAAAGAACTCAACTTTGAGATTCTGACCACAATTAGGGTGAATTAAAATTCTAGATTGGATGGGTTGAATGCTATTATATTGAAGTTAGGTGGGAATCTAAAGAGATTTGCTCAATAAATTTGAAGCATAGAGGAGTTCTATGTCGAGCAAGTTTTACCTAATGTAAAATCTTTAATATTCCCCAAATATACGGATCGTAAACTTATAATAATTGAGGTGTCGATGACATAATGAATTAACAAAAACTAAATAAACCTAACTTTGTCTAAGGTTGTGAAATATGATTGGAGAGAAAATAAAATTTAGAAATTAAATAATCAAATAAAATTAAGCACTAAACCACTTAACAATTGAGTTGTTATAATAAAATAAGGATGATCAAGTATGAAAGTTTAAGATTCGTTCTATCATCATTTTGCTCCCTTTATTCATTTTGGTGTCGATTCTAGATTTCCAAACACTTTGATTATTCTCTCTCAAGACCTAATCATTTAACCCCAATTAATAATCCCTAATTGATAATAAAATTCCAAATTTGTAATCTCTTAATTAACAAAAACAACCTAACGTTTTCAACTAGTTCTTAAGCGATTTGTTGGATAATCGAGTTCTCACACAAGATTTTTCTTTGTATGATCATCAATTTGATATTTGTGTGAATTATTAAGTTGTTAACTCTCATTATCTAACCTATTCAGATTACTATCAACTCACTCTCTCAGTTTGTTGTTGAAGTATATGCAAACACAAGTATCACAACACCCGAAACATTGTATTGGAATTAAAAGTGTTCAAGTCGCAAAATAAGTCAAGAACAAATCCTAATATGAAATTAAAACATCATCAACATGTATAACATCTTACAATCCAGTTCACACATCAAGTTTAACGAAAATTACAAAAGGAAAGAAAGAAAAGCTTGATTTGAAGTTGAATTTGTAGATCCGGAAAATGTTGGACAACTGATGCTCCTTTTGATCTTCCTTGGATTAATCTCAATTTGGTAAGATGGAGGTTGCTCTTTTTTTTAGTGCTTTGTGTTCTTAAATAGTTCTTGAGACTTATAGGATTTACCCACTTAATTTGGTTCCAAAAATAGCCCTTAAACATAAAAATTACAAAAAGAGTCGCATGTTGGAAAAGCTGAAATTCGCTGGAATTGTAGTCTGCGCTCTCTGTCACGGTCGTGACCTGCTTCCATACTTCCAATTCTTCTCTTTTTTTCAATTTCCTGTTTCCATACACTCAAACACACATCACACACCTCTTGAAACATAAAATTTAGATTCCAATCATATTCAAAACCACAAAAACACTTAGAATATAAACAAACACTAATAATAACATAATCTAAGCCTATATACAATCATCTAAGAAATAATTAAAAGCACACTTAAACATCTATGAAAACATAGTATAATTTACATCCTATCAACATCTCCATACTTAAACTTTTGTTTGTCCTTAAGCAAAAACAAAAACAAAACACAAACACAAACACAAACTCAAACAAACCAAACAATAACACATACATTCATGCAACATGCACTAATGATACAACGATCTCTAACTTGACAAAACCAATTAACCTAAAAAAAATCATTCAAGTTGTTCCAACATATTAACCTATTCAATTTATGGTTAAACACTTTGGATTGAATATGTATATTAATCAAGACATTAACATCATATTCATTCACCTAAAACACTTGTATAAATACATTGATAATTAGTAATCAACCAAAATTGCAACTACCAATAAGTATCCCTTCATGAAAATTTTTAATATTTTCAAAGATCAGTAGGATTTATTTATCGAAATACCACTTTTTTTTTATTTTCTTTAACGTTAACCTAGTCTTTTGACGCAAAGGCAAACACCTTGTCATGAATGTCTCCTGGTCACTCAACTAGATCACATTTTATTAATTAGCTTGGTTAGAATATCATTTTAGCCTTTTGACACAAAAGCAAACATTTTGTTGTGAATGTCCCCAGTTACTTAGTTATATTACATTCTTAACTGGCTACTAGCTCTATTCATAACCCAATATTTGTTTTAAAAGGGCTAGCAGAATAGTTATTCATTTAATAGACATACACAATTTTTTTTTCATTTCACATAGCCTACCTCATTTCTTTTAGTCAATCATCCTCATAAAAGACTACTAATGATACTACCATATTCAATTGACTTCTAATTATAAATTTATGTAACAAGTTTCCGAAGTTGAACAGACTGACATCATATCCTAATTAACATGCATATTTAACCAAAGATACTTAAAACATAAATTTCACAAGATAATATGTCTTTACAACTTAAAAGACTATGTTTAAAGCTAAACTAATTCCATCAAGTTATAGCCATTGACACATTCACACAATTATCACATATGCAACATATGTTCACATCTTGTCAACCTAATCAAAAACTAACAATATGATATGCAAAATTCACACTCATGATATGACAATGCAAAATCTTCCCCACATTTTGACAACACATGTGAGTACTTACATTATTAGACCAATAAAAATCTGGGTGGTTCTACCACCCCGAAGTGTACGTGTTCATATAAGGATGATGATTTCCTTAACTAAATTAGGGCTCATTGAAATCCATAAGAGTCCTTTGCTGCTTATAATATATATCCTCCATGATCGTTCTTATTATCTCTTCTTAGCATTCAGCTCTTGAGGTTTCTCATTGTTGTTCGGTGATATCCAAGTTGATGTGTCGTCTACTTTATGCCCAGCTTCTCTCTCTCTCTTTTCACAAAAGAAGGTGAAAATAACCTTAGACTACAAGAATTAAACTAATCTACGCCTCTTCTGCAACGACGCCAAAAACTTGATCGTGTCATTTGAGCTTTAAAATTTATAAGCCCCTCTAATACAATAAGCGCACCAGTCGCGATTGTAGTATAAGAGGTGTCGATCTCACGAGGAGAAAAACTAATCTAATTGTTAGGTCCGGCCCTGGGCTTAGGTCCCCAGGTCCGATGGGCTTAGATCCCCAGGTCCGGCGAGCTTAGATCCCCAACCGGCCCCCCCAACTTAATCGGTACTGTCCGCTTTGGTACTTGGGTGAGCCACTGCTCGAACC
>JAOSBL010000007.1:3718722-3741022 GCA_027568915.1 Erythroxylum roraimae
TGGATCCCAAAGAGGGCTGGGCCTTGAGGGGGTGGAGAGTGTGAGATCCCACATCTGTTAGAGAGGAGAACGATGTACACTTTATAAGAGTATGGATACCTCTCCCTTATAGACGCGTTCTCTAGAGCGAGTGTGCGGGAGGACCAAAACCTTGATGGCTAGGCCAAAAGAGGACAATATCTGGATGAGTAGGTGGTGATGCTAGGTGTCAACCCAACCCTGAAAGACGCGTTCTCCCTAGCGAGTGTGCGTGAGGAACAAAACCTTAATGGCTAGGCCAAAAGAGGACAATATCTGGATGAGTGGGTGGTGATACTAGGTGTCAACCCAACCCTGAAGGACGTATTTTCCATAGCCTAATGGACCAGATCTCATCAGAACTCCGAGGTTAAATGTGCTTTGGTGAGAGTAGTTCTAGAATGGGTGACCACCTGAGAAGGTCTCGGGAAAAGCAAAACTGTGAGGGCTTAGCTGAGCCAAGGCTCAAAGTGGACAATATCTGTAAGCGGGTGATCTGAGTTGTTATAAGTGGTATCAGAGTCGGCTCCCGAATCGTTATGCCAGCTAGGCTGGACCCTAAAGAGTGCTGGGCCCTAAGAGGGGTGGAGAGTGTGAGATCCCACTTTGGTTGGAGAGAGGAATGAAGTACGCTTTATAAGGGTACGAATACCTCTCCCTTACAGACGCATTTTTCATGGTCTAATACATCGGATCCCATCAGAACTCTAAGGTTAAATGTGTTTGGGTGAGAGTAGTTCTAAGATGGTTGACCTCTTGAGAAGGCTTCGTGAAAAGCAAACCCGTGAGGGCTTGGTTGGTCCAAGGCCCAAAGCGGACAATATCTGTAAGCAGGTGATCTGGGATGTTACATATATTGGATCATCTTGTAAACTTTGCTTTTAATTTTAAAAATATATTATTTCTTTAATTTCTAAAAAATATTTATAAATTTATATAAATTCAAATAATTTATTAAACCAAGTATCAAACTCATGTCTGAAAATAATTAGAATTCTTGGTGGTGCGAGTGACTTCCTCGTCGTCATTAAAATACATGAAATAGGTGTGGTGCTTTTTGAAGGTGAATTTCTATATACAATTGTAAGTGCACATGATGCAGAATGAGATGTTTCAGGATTACATTTCTTTGGAAAATTGATAATGCTGAAATTGCTACCATATAAACTTTTATTTTTCCCTCCAAATCTTTTTTTATTTCTCTCTTTTCGTATCTATTGAATACAAATTGCAATTGCTACCATATAAACTTCTTTATCTTGCTTGGGACTAGGCATTTGTAGTATCTCTTGCAAGATGTCACTTAGACTACTTTGAATGTAGCTAAGTGTGCATAGAGAGGAAATTCTTAGCGACACTTTTTTAGAGTATCCACAATTAAAAAACAAATGATCTCTATCCACTTCCTCCAAATTAGATAAAAACACATTGTTTAGGATATGATAGAAACTTCAATCTATTTATAATGTTGAGCTTATTCAGCATGGCTAACCAAAGTAAAAAGCTGGCATTCAGCTTGAGAACCTTGTACCACCATATTCTTGTGTTTTTCCCAAACATTAGATCTCTTGCTTTCTTATTGGTTATCTCTGAAACAGGTAAGCCATTCCATAAATATGTATCTTTCCCATCATTGTGCCTGTATTGAGGAATTGACAGAATTCTTATCTCAAAGGATAGGGACCAATTTCCATTTACACTTAGCTCCTATATCTTGGCTTTCTTTGAGAATCTATCTAGGGAATCTCTTACTAATTGGTTATGTGTTAGTGCCCTATCATACCATAGTAAAATCATGTACCCTGTCCCTATTCTGTATGTGACCTGTTGTTGAACCTCTTCCCTCAACTTTAGAATTTGGTTAAAGAACCAAGAGTAACTTTTTCTAGGAATAGTTGCCCATAAACTACCTCCCTTTAAGATATAGTTGTGTACCCATTTGATCCACAAGGACTCCTTGTCACTTACAATTCTCCAGATTCTCTTCAGCATCAGACAACCATTGCTTCTACTAAGTGTCCCCAATTCCAATCCTCTAGCTCCTTTTGGTTGACATATGTGTTTCTAGCTTGCTTTAGTTATTCCTTTCTCACCCTTCCCTTTACACCATAATAACTGCCTCATCATTTTTTCCACAGTTTTAACCGGCCCTTTTGATAAGAATATGTGAGAGCACTAATAATTTTGCATTGACAATATGACAAACTTCAAGATTTGAATTTTCTCCCATAGGAAAGAGTTTTATTTGTCCAAGATCCCAATATTTTTTGTATCTTTTCAACCAGGGGTAGACATTCCATAAATCTTAGTCTTCTAGAGGAGATAGGAATTCCCAAGTATAGGAAAGGAAGATCTTGTTTTTTCATTTTAGTGACCTGTGACACAATATCTAAGAGATGAGATGTACTTTTCGACAAGATAAAGAAGCTTTACTGGAAGTTAATGCTCAATCTAGATATCTCCTTAAAACTTTGTAGGGTGTTCATTAGTAAAGAAACTGAAAGAGTATCAACCTTGCTTCGTAAGATGAGATCATCTATAAAATATAAACTTATTAAAGAAAGCATCTTACACTTGGAATGGTACTTGAATTTATGGTCTTTAGAGATTTTTTGTTTCAACAATAGGGTAAGAACCTCCATGCCAATCAAAAAAAGGTAAGGGGAAAGAGGGTCCCCTTACCTAAGTCCTCTTTTGCCTTTGAATAACTCAATTGGACTTCCATTAATCAAGTTTTCAAAAGAAGTATAAGTGATGCATTCTTGAATCCATTTGATAAACATTTCAAGAAATTCCATAACCTCCAAATTCTGTAACAAAAAAACTCTAACTAACACTATCGAGCTTTTTGAAGGTCCACCTTAATGGCATAGTTTTGTGGATTTTTTTTCTTGTATATCCTTTCAAAAGCTCTTGCAAAATTAGAATATTATCTCCAATATTCCTGTTAAGAACAGAGTGAAAAAAATCGAGGGCTTGTTCAACACTCAAGACCCTTGTATCATTTATATAGAAGTAATTACACAGGGAAAGAAAACCTTAGTAATAAATAGGAAATCACACTCTAAAGAGGGAGATCATACTCTTGCTAATATAGATATTTCCTAACACTTCCCCTCAAGCTAGAGCATACACATCATAAGCTCCCCAATGCTTTAGTGAGTAAATTGGTAAGTTGATCTTTTGAGTTGACATATGGTGTCTCATTCAATCCTTCTTGAAGCTTTTCACGAACAAAGTGACAGTCCACTTCAATATGTTTGGTTCTCTAATGAAAGACTAGATTCGAGGCAATATGAATGGTTTCTTGATTATCACACATCAATTTCATTGGAGTGGAGTGCTCAAAACCAAGTTCTCCGAGAAGACGCTTCAACTAAATCAACTCACATGTAGTATACGTCATAGCTCTGTATTCAGATTCAGCAATAGAATGTACAACAACTATCTGCTTTTTACTTTTCCATGACACCAGGTTTCCACCCAAAAATACACAGTAGCTTAAAGTAGACCGTCAGTCATAAAAGCTTGCCCAGTCTGCATCTGTATACCCTTGAATCTGAATGTTTCCATGGTTCTGGTAAAAAAGACCTTCCCTTGGAGAACCTTTCAAATATCTCAAAATTCTAAGAACTACATCCCAATGACTAGTTCGCGGAGATCCCATAAACTGACTCACTACACTTGTAGCAAATGAAATATCTAGACGAGTAACAGTCAAACGAAATATCCCGACGAGTAACAGTCAAATAATTCAGTTTACCAACAAGTCTTCAATACTTACCTAGATCTTCCAACTGCTCTCCTTTATCAGCATTAAGTTTTACATTTGGATCCATAGGGCTATCAATTGGCTTTGTTCCTAATAATAATGTTTCCTCTAGAAGATCAAGAATATACATCCTTTGAGAAAAACAACTCCATTTTTGACCTTGCTACCTCGATACCTAGAAAATATTTTAGTAAACCAAGATCCTTTGTTTGAAATTTAGTATGTTGGAATAACTTTAAAGATTGAATTCCTGCTTTATCATCTCCAGTAATAACAATATCATCAACATACACGATCAATAGAATTTTACCAGCCTTGGAGTGCCTATAGAACACAGAGTGATCCACACCATATTGATGTAGACCAAACTCCATAACTACTGTATTAAAGTGCCCAAACCAAGGTCTTGGTGAGTTTTAGACCATATAAAGATTTGTTAAGGTGACACACTAGATTAGTCTCCCCCTGAGCAACAAACCTTGGTGGTTGCTCCATAAAAATAGTCTCCTGAAGATCACCATGCATTTTTTACAATGAGTTGATGAAGAGGCCAGTTATGGGTGGCTCAAAACAAGTACGAATGTCAATTTGGCGACAAGAGAAAAGGTTTTAGTATAATTGATACCATACACCTATGTATAACCCTTAGCTACCAAACAAGCTTTTAAACGATTAATCTTGCCATCAAAATTGACTTTAACACTACACACCTAACGACAACCCAAAATAGTCTGACCATGTGGAAGAGGAACTAATTCCCATATAGCATTAGCTTGCAAAGCCAACATCTCTTCTTCCATGGCATGTTTCTATCCAAGATGATCCAAAGCTTTTGAAATAAACTTAGGTGTAGGTATAGAAGACAAAGTGGATACAAAAGCAGCATATAATGGTGATAATGAGTTATAAGAAACGAAGCTTGAAATAGGGTGATATGTATAATGCCTTCTTCCTTTATAGAGAGCAATGGGCCAATCAAGATCATCATATGATGGAACTGAAGATAGAGAAGACAATGGTGATGAGCGTGAATCATCTGGTCATACTTCAGGATAAGTGCGTCGAGTATAAACTTGTAAATCAGGACGAGCGAGACGTTCTAAAGGAGTAGGATTAGTATCAGGAGCAACATAATTAGGAGTTACTTAGAAAGGAACAAAAGGAATTGGTAGACACTCATCAGTTTCAGTAGAAACAGACTGAGCATCAGAAAAGTATGGTATGTCTTCAAAAAATGTAACATCAGCAGACACAAAAAAAATTGATTCAATGAGAGGCTAAAATATTTATACCCTTTTTGCAAATGAGAGTACTCGAGAAAGATGCACTTTATAGCTTTTGGATCTAATTTATCTGTGTTTGTGGTGAACAAAAGAAACACATCCAAATACTCGAGGAGCAATGGAAAAAGGGCCTTGATAGGGAAAGAGAATTGAGAATGGAGTTTTACCCGTTAACACAAAAGATGGCATCTGATTGATAAGATAACATGCAGTAAGTATAGCATCTCCCCAAAAACGTTTACATTTATGTGGATTAACAAGGTACGAGTTGTTTCAACAATATGTTGGATTTTTCTCTCAACTACCCCATTTTGTTAAGGAATGTATGGGCAGAAAGATTGATGTTGAATACCTTGTTGTTTAAAGTAGCTAGAGAATGAGCTAGAGAAATATTCTTTAGCATTATCACTACGAAGAACATTGATTCGGGTATTAAACTGATTTTGAATTTCAACATAGAAAGAACAAAAAATAGAGAATAGTTAAGAACGATCGCACGTTAGATATATCCAAGTTATTCGACAGAAATCATAAAAAAATTACAAAATACTGAAATCCCAACTTAGACTTGACACGACTTGGACCCCAAATATCTGCATGGATTAACATGAAGGGTTTTTCAACTCTTTTATTGACTCGAGAAAAAAAACGAAGTACGATGATATTTTCCTAACTGACACGACTCACAATTTAAACTAGAAAAAAAATCTAACCCTGGCATTACTTTCTTCAGATTTTCCAAAAATGGATGACCCAATCGACTATAGATATCAATAGGAGAGACTGACACTAGGCAGACGATGGATGATTGCAACTTGTCAAAATAGTACATTCCATTCGATTCATGCCCTTCTCCAATCGTCATCCTGGTCTTCAAATCTTAGATAATGACATTATCAAGGTAGAAACATATAAAACAATCTAGTTGTTTAGTCAATTTGCTCACAAACATAAGATTGAAAGGAAAGTTTGGAACAAATAATGTAGAGGGTAATGTGAGAGAAGAATAAGGATGAGAGGGTCCAACACCTTTAATGGTGGTAGTAGATCCATCAACAATAGTAAGTTTATCATTATAAGAGGCAGGTAAAGGAATGATATGGTTAAAGTTGGTTATTTTACCTGAAATATGGTCAGTGGCACTAGAATCTATTACCCATGATTATTTTCTAAGGATAGCTGAATAACAAGCAGCTGGGTTACTTTGATAAGCCACAGATGCCATAGAGGAAGAAGGTGTTTGCTGAGTTGACTGATACTGCAAAAACTTAGTATACTCATCCTGAGATAAAGTAATAGACAGTTGTGGAGTTGTAGCCGAAGAATGTTCTTCAAGAGACGCAATATAAACAGCTCGTAAATAGGGATATTTATCCCAACATGACTTTTCATCATGCCTGCCTCTATCACAATGTGTGCATGGAGTTGTGAGCCTTTGTCACGCCCTCCATGGCCTCCAAGACCACCACGGACATCGCGTCCTCCTCGACTTCCCCCATGGCTTCCATTGACTTGTGAATCAAATTGTGTTGCAAGAGTTGACCTATCAAAGTTATTCTCTGGTGGATTCGTCTTAGTCATAGAGTGAGAGGGTCTAGAATATACTTTAACCAAGGATGGAAAGTGTACTCCTCTTAAGATTTATGCTAGCACAGGCTCCAACTCATATTTCAATATAGCCAAAAACGTCATAGTTACCAAATGCTCTCTTTGAATATGTATCTCCTTAATATCATATGTGATCGGCAGTAGAGAATTCAACTCCTCAAAAGCACATTTCACTTTCCCAAAGTATTCATTCAAACTCCCTTCCTGGTGGGACTAAAATTACTCAACAAAAATATCATACATGTGAAGCATATTACCGGAGTAAAGAAGCTTAACATAATCCCAAGCTTGCTTACAAGTGATAACATGAGAGAATATGACTAAAATTTCAAGTTCCATAGAATCGCAAAGAATATGTAGTAATTGTGCGTCATCACCTTGCCAATTTTCTAGTATTTTTTGATCAGTTGGGGGATCAGATGTAAGATGGGATAACTTTCTCTGATCTCAAAAGAACAATTTGACATTCTTAGATCAAAAAGGATAGTTATTACCGTTCAAAAATTGCTTGGTGATTTGCAAAGTTGAGGAACCCATTATTGGAACACCTATCAACGACTTGCTATTAGAATCTAACATCTCCCAGTTATGCTAGACGAATTTCCTGGCTAAACGAACACTAAAGCACTGCTTTATGTTCTGAAATACATAAAACTTTACTGTTATCAAAAAATACTTTTTGACACAAAGCAAGGCCAAAACTCCATTCAGGACATAGTGGCGAGCTAACCCATCCAACTGTCATCACCGGTGGTCGTCGAATGACGGCGCGTGATGCCCACTCGTCAACGCATGGGTGGTTTTTCGATGACACCGCTGGTACTCTGGTGGTTATCGGCACCCCTGGTTGCTTTTGTGTATTTGGCTTTTTGTTTTGGTAAGTGGAGCTAAGTGGTTTGGATAGATTGGAAGGTGTTAGGGTTTACGGTAAAGAAGTTCTAAGGTTTGGAAGTGGGGCTCTGATACTATGTGAAGAACAGAGTGAGAAAAAAAATAGAGGGCTTGATCAATACTCAAGACCCTTGTATCATTTATATAGAAGTAACTATATAAGGAAAGAAATCCTTAGTAATAAATAGGAAATCACACACTAAAGAGGGAGATTATATTCTCCCTAATATAGATATTTCCTAACAATTCCTATTGCTAAAAAAAGCTCCTTAGTTCTCATTAATGATGAATTGCAATACAGTTTTTAGCCTATTTGCTAGGACTTTAGCAATGATCTTATAAATAAAATTAGTGCAAGAAATAGGTCACTCCAACTTGCAGGATTAGGAATTTTGCGGATTAAGCGTGAAAAGGACCTATTAATCTCCTCGAGTAAAACTCCATTTTTGAAGAACTCATGCACAGCTTCTTTAATAAATTTCCCTATTTTACCCCTTTTTTAGAAAATTCCATTTAAACCATCTGGGCCTGGCGCTTTGATCCATTCATTTTAAAAACTACCTCCTCTATTTCTTGATCAGTGACAGGCCTGGTTAGATTACTGACTACATCTCTAGGAACCTTAGCATAGACAAAATGCATAAGTTCCTCCTTATGAACTCTGGTGCTCCCTTCTCTTTCTAGGAGATTTTGAATAAAATCCCTAGCATCCTTAGTAATCTCAGCTTACCAATATAATATCTCCCCCTGATTCAGCTTTTATGAAAGTGATTATGTTAATATTCCTTCTTGTTGACAATATACTGAAGAAAAACTTCATGTATCTATCCTTATCCTTGATCTAGTTAATCCTGGCTCGCTGTTGCAACAAGGAACAATGATTATCTACCACTTGCAAATAGTTCTTAATTGTTTCCTTCTCCTTATTTTCTATATTTTCCTCTTTTCTAGTGAGTTTTGGATATATAAGAGTCGTACTCTTGCACCTTCTATCTCATTTTTAGTATTTTGTCCTATTCTTGCATTCAACTTCTTCAATTCCTACTTCATCTCCTTAAGCTTTTGCAAACAAATGAACTGTTTTGTACCAGAAACCTCAATCTTTAAACTTTTGGAGATAACTTCTTGGAAGCCCTCAACATTAGCAAGAAAATTATTAAAACTGAAGGGATGTTTAACATTAACCTTTTTTAAAAGATTATCTAACTGATATGATCAGAAAATCCAAGTTCCAGAAATATGGCTTTACTCTCAACATAGGTAATTAATTAGTCCACATTCACCAAGGCCCTATCTAGCTTTTTCCAACTGAACCACTTTGAACTTTGTTTATTGCTCCATGTGAACCTATGATCTTTGAATTTTAAATCAGATAGTTCCACATCCGAGTTGTAGTTGAATAGATTACAATTCCCTCAACCTCTGACCTATAGAGAGGGTTATTGAAATCACCACTAATAATACAAAGTCCTCTAATTGATGCTTTTAATCTTCTCAGATAGCTCCATAAATCAGATCTTTGGAATACTGTATTAAACCAATATACAAAAGTAGCCAAAGTTATAGAATTCTCCATTTTGAATCTCAATTTTGTGTGGATGAGCTACTTACTAACTTCTAGTGATTCCACCTTTATTAGATCTCCATCATAACCAATAATGATTCTTCCATACCCATGGCACTGGTGGTTTGTCAGTACCCTCCATTTAGTACCAAAACAACTCTTTTTATTCAAATTTTCTAATATGATTTTGGTTCCCAATAAACAAAATAACATAGGCTTCTTATGTTGGACAAAATTTATTCCTTTTACATTCCGAACTAAGAAGGTCATACTGGAATGCTTTTACCTTTTAAGCCCATCCTACTACTCCTGTTACTCTTCTTAGACAACACCTTTTCAAACTTTTCCTCTTGATTTTCCACTTTCTGTTGATCTTCCAACTGCTGAATTCGATCGACTTGTTGTTGGTCCTCATTTTGTTGTGAGCTTTCTGAGGATACTTCAGTTTGCACAGCCCCCTTTCTTTATTATAAGGGCTATTCAACTTATTCAAACTCTTATTAACCCTTAATTTCCTTGTCAAAAGATCTTCTATTCGCAATTGTTGATGATCATTCAATGGTTATATAGGTTTTGGTGTAGATTCATTTTGCTCACTCTTATTATCTTCATTTTGAACTCTATCCACATTATCTAGGCTCCCCTGGTACTCTAAAATCCCTATCAGTTTTCAACTATCTATTAGCACTTTGCTTTTATCTGCTTTGGTCTCTTCAAACCCCAACAACTCCTAATTATCTCGCCTCATGAAAACTTTCCTTGTTGGTTTCCATCCTTTACCTTGTGCTTTTAAGGAAGCTTTATATTGATAAGTAATTATCACTTTGTCTTCTGTGAGAGAATCCCCATCTGCTAGCCTTAATATAGGAATACTATCTTTCATTTCTTTAGAAATTTCCTTACTTACACATAATCTAGCATAGCTTACACATTTCCTCAAAGTTATATTTTCATCCATGCAAATTAGCTTCCCCATATAGCTTGCTAACATACTTAAGCCTTTTTGTTGTCGATGATTCCAAAAGAATATTGTGTACATTCACCCCAATAGGAATGTGCTTTAATCTAATTTATTTTAACTCCATACTACGTTGCCAGTTTTGGAGAAATGGAGAAAAGTGTGAGATGTGCCAAGGACCTTCTTTTATCACCTTTTGAGCTTCGGATTTTGAGCTGAAAGTAGACATAATATTATCATTCTCTGTTAAAATTACCTCTTGTCTGTTTCTACCTTTCCAATTTTTCTGAGTTCATGCTTGTATTACATGAAAAGCTTGCTACTTTCTATGTCCCAACACCTTTCTATAAAATATCTATACCTGGAGCTATCATCAAATAGCCTTCAAATTCAATAAGATGACTATAAAATAGAGAAGAATTCAAATTGTCCCTAGGATTTGCTTCCAAGTTTTTTTAGTTTCTTCATTCTTCTTATACATACTTCGAACTTGAACAATGTATAGTGAAACTATGTGGAGAACATATAACAAGACATCACTATAGAAATATAAAATGAAGAGGTAAACTAATTTATTGTTAAAAATATTAATCTAATTAATTAAGATTTAAAACTTCAAACTTTTTCTACTTGGTGGAGAATTTTATAACTGCTTGCTAAATTTGAGGCTTAAGGTACATTGATTGGCCATAACTGTACGTTACACTCAAGCAGTTCCTGTCTGATCTCTAATAAATTACAAAACAAGGAACACCCAGAAAGAAAATATCTAAACGTAAAAGAAAAACCGCAAGAACCAGTTAGCAACTTGCACTACATCATTAATGTATACCTAACTGAAATACCGAAAGAACATGCAGGCACGTGGGTCGGTTAGATAAGTCTCACAGATTTGTCTAGACTTAAGTACCTAAATGAAAATGAATAAACAAAAAATAAAAAAGTTAGGGAAAAGGGGAAAGAATTAGGAGGCGGTTTAATTTGTTTTGTTGAATGGAATGAGAGCCAAGCCCTCTCTGTCTCTGACTAGGAATCCCCTTCCCAATACCCTACAAAATATGATGAGGCTTCTTGAATTGTCCTCTACCTTCTTCTAGAATCCGAAGTTTGTTGGGATTTGACTATAACACCCAGAGAAAGCTTTGGCTTCAAACTTCTTTAATTCTTTTCCGATTCTTTCTTAGTTCTTTTCGTTTATATATATGTGCTGATACCAACATCGTTATAACAGCCCAAAGTTTCCACTTTTGAGAGATTTTTCTGCTTTATTCACCGGTACTTGCATCTGTCTGTCTCCGCAATTCTTTTCTTACCTGTTTTTGTTTTCTGATCTACATGTAAGATTGTTGGTGTTTCTGAAACTATCACTTTGTTCCATTCCCATTGTTTTGTGTTGATTGTTTCCTGTAATAACCGACATTACACGATCTTAATGTTGAACGGTTCTCTGCGTTTCCTTTACATATTTTTTCTTGGTTATCTGGATTCTCTTTTATCATTATTGTTATTTTGTTGTCAGTCAATTTTTCTGTTTGCGTTCTCGCTTGTACACTTGATGTCTGTTGCCTTGTGCGGTTTAGGCAAGTTCTTCTTTTGTCTAGATCAAGATAATTCCGATCTTCTGAACTCAGCTCTTGTTTTGCCCTTTTGTTGATCAGGTTTAAATCTTGTGTTTGAAGCGTAGTTTCTCCATGGTAAGCTCTTTATCATTTCTCTCTTTTCCCTCTCACCGCATTCAAGGTGGTCAAAACCACAGAGTTTGTAGCACAATAATTCTGTGGTTTGGATTTATTTCTTCTATTCTGATGTGATGATCTGATTTGATATCAGGGAAAGGCACCGGCTTTCTTGACTGATGATCTGTTCAATGGAGGTCAAAATGAAGTTGTTTTGAAATCTAAAGGCTGCGAAACAACCACTACCATACGGGATAGAACAGTACTGACACTTTTTATTCCTCATCTTTTATTAAGTGATTATCTGGTCAGCCATCTTCCCAATCGCGACTTATTTGTATTTGTAGTATGTGATTAGCGGTGGAGATGATGAATCCGCATTAGCTCTAGAAGTTCGAATATTTGATAAAGTTACTGACAAGTGGTGAGTTGAAAACTCCGGTAATTTGTGTTGCATTCTCCGTATTTCAATTTAGTGTTTAGTTTACTCATTCACACGGTAGAACATTTGCATTTTCCAGGATAATTCCTACTGTTTTGGGAACCAAACCCATGCCCGGTAAAGGCCATTCAGCGATACAGTTGGATGAAAATAAAATTTTGATCCTTAAGAAGGGATCCACTTCAGACGACTGCGTCTGGTTCCTTGAGGTTCGCATTGCAAGATTTGAACTTCTTGATGCCCTTTTGTTTAATTCTATTAAAAAAAATACATATTATATTAAGTATTCCTGTTCAGTTAGTTCAGAAAGTAAGAGCTGCAGGATACTGATAGATCATAACTTGAGACGGATTTGTCTCTAGAAGTGCTAAAAGTACTTGTTGCATTGCCATGGATATAATTTTTCCATCAGTTTCTCATTGCATTATAGCATTAGATGTTCCTCTCATTCATTTCAAATTTTATATGGTTCTCTAACTAACTCCTGTCCTTTTAGACCATTAACTGCTTGAATGTTTACAGGTGGACAGTACTTATGTAAGGGAGCAGAAAAAAAAATTGGACACTGAAGTTGTTGCCTGGAGTAAGGGTATGGAGGGCAATGCTGACATGCAAATTGTCATTAGTGGTCCTTCTGGAGTGGGCAAGGGGACATTAATATCCATGCTCAAGGATGAATTTCCATCCATGTTTGGTTTTTCTGTGAGCCATACAACCCGAGCCCCTAGGATCGGGGAGGAGGATGGTGTCCATTACCACTTCACTGACCGAAATGTAATGGAGAAAGAGATAAAAGATGGGAAGTTCCTTGAATTTGCTTCTGTTCACGGAAACCTTTATGGTACTAGTATAGAAGCTGTTGAGGTTGTTGCAGATGCAGGAAAGGTAATTAACAGTTGCATATGTGTCATTGTGAAAAGTTGTAGTTCAAGTCTTTAGCTATGTTCAATCTGGATATACCGAGAGGTTGAATGCCAGTTGGATGTTGCACAGAACTTCTAAATGGGTGCCTGACTTAGTGTTGCTGGTGCTATTTTCGTGATAATGTTTCATGCATGCTATATTTAATTTTTGTAATGTAACTAACTCAGTACACTATATGTTCTCGTTGTTGGGCATGGTGTACCCTACTAGCTCAATGTGCCACAGGAAAGAATTGGGTTAAAACCGCCTTTCCTTTATGAAATTAAACTCTTGACATTTTATAGCCGGGTAGTGAATTTGTATGTTGAATTAACACAACGCCTTATGTAGACTATGTGCTTCTGTGTCTTCCACAAAAGTTTATGTTATAATTTTTCCCTTCCATTTGATTATAGAGGTGCATTCTTGATATTGACGTTCAAGGGGCAAGATCTGTGAGAGCTAGTGCTCTTGATGCAATTTTTATCTTTATCTGCCCCCCCTCAATGGATGAGCTTGAGAAGCGTCTCCGAGCAAGGTAAGTAGAAACTATCTGGTCAGCCTTTTCCATTGTTGTATGTTCCTGCACTTTTTCTAACTGGAATCTTTGCCAATAGGGGAACAGATGCAGAGGAGCAGATTATTAAGCGACTCCGAAATGCACAGGCAGAGATTGAGCAAGGGAAATCATCAAGCATCTTTGACCACATTTTGTTTAATGATAAACTTGAAGATTGTTATAAGAATCTTAAGGTAACTCTCTGCCAGTTGAGTTTGATAGGCAAGCTTTTGAATGTATTTTGCTCTTGACATTGTCTATTTATTTGGACAGGAACTGCTGGGACTCAAAGGAAATGTGACAACTAAGCAGAAATCAGGTAAGTTTACCCTGAGATTAATTTACTAAACACCTACCCACTTGCAGTTTCATCTTTGTGATTGCTTATACTTGAGGTACGTGAATAATATGTTGCCTCGCAAATCCAGCATCTCGGGGGATTGACCTGCCTGTGGATCACTCAGTATCCAAAATCAATGACAAAATTGTCGTAACTTGTGGTACACCAGAGCATGGAAACAAATCAAAGCACTCGTAAGTTTAAAAGTTTCTTCTTTGTCTAATTAGCAATGGAATTACTTGACACTTTCACTGTGTCAACTTAGCGTTCTACTTCTAACCTGCCTACTGAATGGATTTGAGCAGGATTGTCTTGAATGTGTCAGCTCTCAAGGGAGGAGCGCCAGGACGGACAAGAGGGATTGAAGTATATGATGTTACCTCGTTTTCAGATGGCTCGAATGGGATGAAGCTGCCAAACTGACAACAGACTTGTATGCAGACTAGTTTTCTCCCGAATAACAAAGAATGATAATTGATTAGTGAGTGAAGCAAAACATTTTGCTATAGAATTGTAGACATTGAGTTCATATGCCACTATTCTCTTTCACTTCATTCTTTTCCGGAGACTAGCTTTATGTTTGAACTGTTACTATCCCCACAATGAGCAATGAGAGAGCTTATCATTCATGCGGAAAAATTTAAGGGCTCGCATCCTATGTTCATGGTTGTCTTGTCGGTTCTTTTTCTCCTTTTTGATCTTTGATAATGTGTTAATCTGAGCTTTAAATTGTACTCGGGGAGGTGTTGGTGTGAGCCTGTTAAAGAGTAGAGTTGGTATTAGAATGGAGCAATTGTACCCGAATTTACACCAATTGAACTGTTAACCTGTCAATGACACGTTTTAGTAAGTATTCATTGCTGCTGCAATACTTGAAGTATACTCTTGAATTCCAATTCTAAAATCATACGAGATCTGGGCATTAGTAACTTCCGGAAAGGTGAATAGTTCTTGTTCAGCCTTGCCAGCCATCGTTGTTGCGTGGCCGTGGAGGCACAAAAGAAAGGCATCGTTTTCGTGTACTAAATGATTTATTTGTTCCTACTAGTGGCAGTCAAACCACTCAAATATGCCAAATTAAATTAAGTTATCCGAATCTGACCAACCCTTCCTATGAAGTTGTCAACTTGAAATGACACAATGACTAGAAAGAGGGAGATTTTAATTCCACCACTACCAAAGGGACTCGATTCTTGGAATCATCGATGCAGCATCATCTTCGTCTAAAGTTAAAGAGATCCCTTTCCTATCAAATTGGTTGGAAGGTGCCCAATCAGTTCGCAAGAAGAACATGGCAAATCCCATGCCTTTCAACTTTCCTTGATTGAATGATAACACCGCTTTAATCTTATATACTAATTAAATAATGTAATTTCTAAATTTCTTTTTCTTTTTCGATGGCGACGAAAAAGTGCCTCTACGTGTCACGTGTGTGACACAGACACGTGAAGTTTGTAAAGCATGAGTAGTTGGACTATTTCAATGTATTTGTTTGTTCTTAAGACTCCTAATTTTCCACGTATCGTATGCGTTTCATTATTGGAACTTAGTGGGAAGCTTCGTTTCTGACAATGCAAGTGGTTCAGTACTAGTACTAGTTACTGTTGGGGGTTGGACTGGTTTGGGACCCATATCTAGATATCAAGTTGACGTTAGTTGGCCCTTTCCCCGAGTTTCCTTTGTCGGTACCCATTTCATTTCACTTGATCCGAGTCTGATGCTATGTGTATGTATATTTCTTTATACTGTAACCTTTCATCTATAAATTGTGAAACTTGTGGTGGATGAAAGGTGGTAACGTAAAGTAGGAACTGATTAAATGATTCTGAGTGGGGTGCGTATTAAAATCAAAACATGGATTTAAACAAGGTTTTACATTTTAAGTAGTGCTTGATTTATTTTGGAGAATGATAATAAGAATTATGATGAATATAATAAAGAATAAAAATACATATAACTTTTATTCCTTAGTATATTAAAAGGTACAAAGTATTGTCTTAAAAAGGATATAAAATACTGTTAATTTAATTATAATATATTATCAACTGTCCTTTTTTTTCGTACTAACTAACCGCACACTCCCTATTGAGTGTGTTATATTTAATCTCATTGGGGTTATTTTTCTTTTTCTATTTTTATTTAATTTTAAAAATTACTTTTAATTTTTAAAAATCCATGCTTTATCTAAATAAAATTAACAAATTATCTACATGGTAATTATGATATTACTAGATTAGCCAGACCTGTTGCAGAATTGACCGAGATGCCACAAGTCAAAAGCTTTATTAGAAGCATATTTTCTGATCAAGTTCGTTCGCTTAAGTGGGAAAAATCTCATTGTTTATTCAACTTATACTTCAGGTTTAGGTGGCCTCCACAGGAAGTCTCTTATAAAAGACAACTGTTGTACAGACGCTCAAAAAAAAATAAAAAAGAAGGAAAACTTCACTTTCACATTTGCTTTCCACTTCCTTACAGCTATAAATGACCTAGTTACACCCGTTTTGCCTTTTGTTTTCATTTGATTTCCATTACAAACAAAACGCCTCAGTGTGTAAGCAACGATGATCAAATCACAGGTGTATTAGTCCAAGCATAACACGCTTCTTAATAAGACAACCGACAATAACAAAGTTTGAAAAGGCACAAAATGACCAATAAAAGCAAACGAAAGGAAACTATATTTTAAATGCTTCCCACCATCCCTCCAGTTCTCGATATTGTCAGCAAAAGCAAGAAAGAAACATAGACAATCTAGGAATAAAAAGGTAAAATAAACCAACCAAGAAGACAAAGAAAAATGGTACTAAAATCTTAAAAACCCACTAAGACAGAAACCCTACATCCAATTCCTTTGGCATTAATATCTATCAAGGCTAAACCCCTAGGAACACATCCATGTAACAGTATTGGTTCTGAAGTGCCTATACTGCCGCCTCACATCCTGTAAAGAGTAGTCGCAAAATTATTACTCCAACCTCAGACCAAAAATCACCGAGGCCCCAAAGCAGCAAGACAGTGCCATAAGGCAGTCCAAGGCTCAAGGATGATTGTCAGAACTTAGTCCTGTCCTCTACTAACGCCCAATGACTCGATTAGAACTCGTTACACCCTCCAAGACCAAGGACTGCAATGCCTTTTATAAACTAGCAACCATTAGCAATACCATTTGTTACAGTCCTTTTATCAGAAGTAACCGGCTTACTGGCCTTGTCATCCCCAGCTTTTGCAATTGATCCATTCTCTAAATGCTTCAGGTCCCCATTGGGCTGGACTAGAGAAGTAGGAGCCTTAATAACATCAGATACAGACTCTAATGTCTTGTGTGATGCTCCCATGTCCTTCTCATTTCCAGGCTTCCCTTCTAATACCTGCAGCCGTACACACAGTAGAAAAATAAAAGATCAAAGCTCAACTCTTATGTTAAAATTAACTCATAACTATTACAGAATACAGAAATTATAAGATCATTTTTTTTTTGGTACATGCAACTATTGTGACCAACTTTTGGAAACAATAAAGCAAAATAAATTATAACAGAACATGCAAAAAGACAGCAAAAAGAGCCTTACCTGTGTCAGGAACTGCTGTTGCTTAGCTTTCTTCTCCCTAATTATTTTCTCTCGTTTCTCATAAAAGCCAAAATCATCCAAAATGCTTGTTTTGCTGGAATGATTCTTGAATATATTCACCATTTTAAGGCCCTGCTCTAACTTAACCTACAAAATCCCATAATCAATTGCTGTTTAAGGAACAGACTAGCAGCTTTGTCATAAAGTATAGAAAGGAACTTGCCAAGTCCATTTACCTCTTGTGTGTCCCTGCTGTTGGTCACAGGCTTGTTCTCGTTGTTCTCAAGTATAATGTGCTTCAACAAACTGTTCGGTATATCCTTCACAATGTGCCATTTTACAGAGAAGCACCCAGTCCACTTGTCCTGTTGCCAGTGCTCAACATTTTTGTTAAAATCAACTGGACCCACCATCTCTGCAAGGCCAACAAATTGGCCACTGGTATTGACCTGGAAGGAAATAGAGGATTTAAAACAAAAGCAAATAGAACTCAACAAGTGATAAATAAACAAGACTAATGCAAGTGCATTTATATGCTCACCGAGAAAAATAGAAATAGCGGGCAGCCATCAGATTTCTGCTGGGCCTCCTGATATGCTGCATCAAGCTTCTTGTTGCCATTTGGTGTGCTAGCCCAAACATTATACTTGATGCTTTTATGGACATCATCCTCGCTATAAGATTTTATAATGAAAAATTTTGCATCTTGGTAATCCTCAGGAAGATCAGCCTTATTATACTGTTCCTTATTTGGAACACCAGACATGATATCTTTCTCATCACTAATGGTTTCACTTGAAGGCAGATTCTGTCCTTTGACTGCTATTGACACTGGTGTAAAATCCTTATGGTTCTTAAAACTCTTAGCCCTAGGACCTCTATTC
Organism: Erythroxylum roraimae; assembly: GCA_027568915.1. Lineage (NCBI taxonomy): Eukaryota > Viridiplantae > Streptophyta > Magnoliopsida > Malpighiales > Erythroxylaceae > Erythroxylum > Erythroxylum roraimae. Next base: position 3,737,193 of record JAOSBL010000007.1, read on the forward strand.
AGCTCGTTCAGCCCATCAACATTCTCATTGCGGTAACCAAAATAACCATAGCCTCGCCCTCGGGGTTTATATTTGTTGTCAACAGCCAGCCAACCATGTGCATTTACTCTCGAGTCATAACCACCAGATCCAAAACCCATACCAGATCTAAAGGTGCTCCCGTACTGACCATAAAACTTATTTGGGTATATCCTGTTTATGAACCCATGAGTTGATCCGATGCCAGATATTTGACCAGGGTGGTGCAAGCCCTAGGGAGCCAAATAATGAAGTTACAAAAATTGACAAGTCAGATAATTGTGCAGCTAAAAGAAGTTGGAGCAAAATGTAGAATTTCTTTAAAATGCTCTTAGATAAAGAATAGAGGAAGCTTACCATGTAATTAGAGTTCTGCCTGAAATTGTTACTTCTTGAAGATGGACCATTGTTACCCTTTGAGAAGGAAGAAGTGATTCCACTACTTCTATACTGTCCACCATAGCCAAATCTTGGATCCTGATAACCAGATGCAGGAAAAGTATTGCTTCCATATGTATTTTTCACATTAACGGATGAATTCTGATATGTTGGCTTATATGGAGTTGACGCGTTGTTTCCCTTGACTCCACCATTGACTACACTGCCAGAATTCACTTTAGCTGTTTCCACAGGTAGAGATTTCTGTTCAATACCAGTGGAGGTGGACAGCTCCCCTTGCGAAGAAGCTACTTGACTAGGAGTGAAAGGCTCACTCGTAGGTGTCAATGGCTGGAAGTATGGAGGATACTGGTAGTGCTGAGGCCCATACAGCTGACCATCATTTCCAAGAGTTGGAACTGGTGAAGGTGCTGGTGAATATGGGCCATACGGTGCATAGCTGTAACCGTTGTGATATATAACAGACCCACTGTCACCATAAACCCCCTGTAAAATTAAAAAACATCTAACATTAGCATCAAGAGGGGAAAAAGAAAGGCACATGAGGATAAAGGCGAAGAGTAGACTAATGAATGGAACTTCCAAAAAAAATTGTGGAGGTAATTATCTGGTAAGAACCAAAACTTACTGATGACATCTCAACACCATCTGCATTTGTATAACTCGAGAAGTCATTCCATTCATTTCCTGATCCATTAAAACCTAGAAGAAATCAAGCAGAAAGATAAGGCCGATTATAAATTAACAAAACAGGAATTTCACAAACAGTCAAATTCACAAAATCTGATAAACCTATTGAAAAGATATTTAAAAGATCTAACATATGATCTAAAAAACAAATCTTACTTCCATAGTAAAAGGAAGGATAGCCATTGGGAAGATAATACGTAGCTGGATCCATTATATCTTGTAGAAATGGGGTCACCGACCTCTCGGAAGACTGTATCTGACCATTAGTCGAAATCCCCGAATCAACAGCTCCATATTGATACACAGAAGTCTGCAAAAGGATTGGAATTAATGTTCAAACAGACACAAAAGATTAAAGTCAAATCTTCAAGTTTTCACCTAAAACAAAATCCTCAACCAAAGTTCTTACTACCTTCTTAGTAGGCTCTGGAATTTCTAAAGTCTTTGATTGAGATTCCAAAGATAAGTTCTGTAACAAATCTGCAGCTTCTATTGAAAGATAAAAGTTAAGGAAATACCTAAGATTGTGGATTGACCATAAATATAGATTAAATAGACTAGTCAGTATAGTACTCAGAAGGACATCTAAAGCGGCAAAAATTGAACATATGAACCAAGTTAGTCAACAAAAGTCAATACCAACATAACGGCATATAAATTTACCAAAATATTACATCAAAGACAAAAAAACCGCAAGGAGGTGGAAAGAAACACGAACCCACAACACAAACAAATCAGAAACAAAACCCTTATAAGCTACAAAACAGATCTTGTCCAAGAATAGAAATCAACCAACAAAAGACCCCATAAACAAGAACCAACTGGACCCAACAGAGACAGATCAAAGAAGAAAGGAAAACAGAACATGTATAATGAAGCAAACCCAGATCAAGAAATAAAAAAGAGGATACGATCAGAAGGAGGAGCAACGGTAGCCATGAATGGATTTGTAGAAGATCTAAAGGCTGAAGGGTATAGATATAAACCCTAAATCAACCAAAGGAAACAGGGAATTAGACGGGAGGGGTTTTGGGGGTGACAGCCGCCAAGGGTTTGGGGTTGGGGTTTCAAACGAAAGAGAGAGGGTTTTGTTGGCTACTATGTCCTTCAAATACCCCCCACACGCACACTCCACTTGGTTCCCAAAAATGAAAAACTTAATAATTAAGAATTTAAAAATCACACGGCTCCTAAAGTCAATAGTCCGAAATTGCTGTAAAAGTAAAACTTCAAAAAAAATTTCGCATTCGCTCTCATTAAAATATCCTATCCTTTCTATTTATACTTCTTTGTGTAATCTTACTCGAATTATGTTTCCAATTACAATTAAAAACGAATTGATGTAGTTCAGCTCTAACCCAACCGTTTCACTTTCAAAGATCATTGTATTCAACTTTGTCAAAGGTCTTGATCCCTATAGGCAAATTAGAGGCAATCTAACAATCCTAGTCTTGTATAAAAGAATTTCACCATGAAAAATAAAAGGATAAAGAAAAAATCTTCATTATGTTGTTATGATCTAAAAATGCCTAAGATAAAAAAGAAATATAAAAGGAAGAAATATTTTAAGAAAGCAACTTGTTTTATATAAACAAGATCATCCCTAAATACTATTTTCTCCTAGCCTCTTCAATATGAAGTGTGTCAACTATGCACATTTTAATTGCAAGCATACGATGTAGATGTAAGTAGCACAAACGAATAAGTGTCAATCTTATGAAGACTGCTAGTTAATTACCAACTATTCACAAATGTAACCAGTTAGATAAATAATTGTGATTAATTGAAGAATGAAAATAAATAGATCTAAATAACAAAACTAGGCAATAATCAAGAAATAAATCAATCTATGAATAAACTAAATTTAAAGGAGGTTTTTCGTAAGACTTATTATATTCAATTTCACTTCAACCTAATGAATAATTCTAATCTTTTGACTAATAAAAATTCTTAATTCAAATTATATTCTCCCTTGCGATATATAATTCATATTCTTAAATTTTCAACTGAAAATTCTTTCAAATCAAGACAATCTAAGAAAGCATTAATATGTTCTATAAACTCCCTTGCTAGGTTTTTCCCTAACCTAAGAAGATCTTGCATCTTTCTCTTAGATAGCTTATGCTTAAACCTCTTTATCCAAGTTATGATCTAACCATATATCTGATCTCTCAAGTCTTAATACCTCAATCAAATAATTAAATCCTTGACTTTCATTCCTTCAATCCAATCAGTTATAAAAATTGGGATAAATCATAAGAAAACTAGATATTCATTAAATCAAAGAGTTAATCAAAACATAGTTACATCCTAGGGTCCATTATACCTAAATATATAGCCTAATTTATTTTATAATCAAATAAAGAAAAACAATTAAGAAAGAATAAAGAAAACAAGATAAAGAGATCATTGTTCTTTAATCTTGAACAATGTGTATAACAACTTGCAATCAATTTCCAACTACTTTTTCACTATTTCTTTACCAAAAAATCTTTTTTTCTCTGTCTTAAAATTTGAAACCCTAGCTTTTTAATAAGTTACACGACCACAACAACTAACGATGTTGTGCTTATAATTCTCTAAAAATCATTAACACTAACATAAGACCTACACATGGACATATAAGGTATTATGTTTCATGCTCTATGATTGAGCCAAGTTTATCTTATAAATTGGCTGCATTTTTATAAGTGTTAATGAACTTTTTGACTCCTAATTGATGA
>JAOSBL010000007.1:3758857-3769562 GCA_027568915.1 Erythroxylum roraimae
TACCGAGTTTTACTGACTGATGTAGTACGCCACCCTCGCGGGGCATGGACTCGGATATCACCAAAGATATCGGGTTCGGGTCACGTGGGAGTGGGGTGTTACACATTTTGACTTAACAGATCTCTCTACTATTGATGCTTCTGATAGTGATCATAAGTTATACAGAAAGCATCTCGATAATAGTGAGATGGCTAGCGGCATAATACTGAACACTATGTCACCGAAATTGAAAAAGCAGCATAAGGCTATGGATTCTCATACTATAGTCTATCATCTGAGGGAGCTGTTTGATGAGCAAGCTAGGTTCGAAAGGCTCAAGACCTCGAGGTTGCTCTTTCGCTCCAAGATGGTTAAAGGGACATCTCCAGTGTAATTTTTTTATGAATGACTATGTTGGGAGATTGGCCTCCTTGAGTTTCTTGATGGATCATGAATTAAGTATGGACTTAATTCTGACTGTTTGACTGATAGTTATTCACAATTTGTGCTTAACTATAGGATGAATCAGGTATCCACCACGATTCCTGAATTGATCAACTTGCTCAAAACAGTTGAGCCATCTGTCAGGAAGGATAGTAAGACTATAATGTTGGTTAACTTTTTTGGTTCAAGGAGGAAGACCTGAAAGAAGAAGTCCATAAGGCATAAGGGAGGTGTGATAACAAAGAAAGCTAAGGAGATTACCCTTAAAGGAACATACTTCCACTGTGGCAAGGATGACTATTAGAAGAACTGTAAGGCCTATCTGGAGTCACTGAAGTAGAAGAAGGCATCAGATGCCCCATTAACTTCAGGTATGTTTGTTATTGATATTAATATTGTTTCTAATAATAACATATGGGTATTGGATATCAGTTGTAGCTCACACATATGTACTGATATGTAGGACCTCAGGAACAGTAAATAACTCAATAAGGGAGAGTCAGACCTATGCGTGGGCAATGAAGCAAGAGTTGCTGCATTAGCCGTAGGAACTTATGTATTGACACTCCCGAGTAGGCTTGTAATAGAATTGGATGATTGTTTTTATGTAACTGTATTGACTAAGAATATTATTTCGGTTTCTAGTCTTAATAAAGCTGGTTTCCATTTAAATTTTAGTAACAATGGTTGTTCTATTAGTTTAAATGGAATGCTTTATCTTATGAGTACATTATGCAATGAAATATACATATTAGATATGTCCAATCTAGTTTTAAATATCAATGACAATAAAAGACAAAAATGAGATAATGTGAAATCACCGTACTTATGGCATTGTTGCCTTGGCCATATAAGTGAGAGACACGCGTAGTTTAAGGTCATTTGATTATCAATCATATGACACATATAAATTTTGCTTATTAAGCAAGATGACAAGGTTACCCTTTAAAGGAAACGGTGAACAAACTATTAGGCTATTGGACTTAATACATTCAAATGCATATGATCTGATGTCCATATATGTCAAAGGTGGCTTCATATACTTTATTACCTTTATCGATAATTATTCATGATAATTATTTATGATATGAGTATTATATCTTACGAGATATAAATCTAAGGCCTTTGAAAAGTTTAAAGAATTCAAAAATGAAGTAGAGAAACAGCTAAGCAGAATTATTAAAACATTTTGATCAGATTGAGGTGGTGAATACTTAAGCCAAAAGTTTCTAAATTATCTCAAAGATAATGGGATAGTATCTCATTGGACTCCACCTAGCACGTCGCAACACAATGATGTGGCAGAAAGGAGAAACCGAACCTTGCTGAACATAGTGAGATCAATGATAGGCTTAGCAGATCTACCAAAATCCTTTTAGGGATATGCACTCGAGATTGCTGTCTATGTGTTAAACAGAGTCCCTTCAAAGTTAGTTGATGTTACTCCATATGAGATGTGGACTAACAAGAAACTATATCTTTTTTATATGAAAGTTTGAGGTTGTTCAGCTTATGTGAAGCGGATTCAGTCAGATAAGCAAGAAGTTAAATCTGACAAGTGTCTGTTTGTAGAATATCCTAAAGAAACAATAAGATATCATTTCTATAATGTTTTGGAACAAATTCAAAGCATGCTGTCTTTTTAGAGAAAGAGTTTCTTCTAAAAGAAGACAGTGAGAGCAAAATTGAACTTATGAAAGTTCAAGATACTTAAACAGATGCAGATCAACTGCCTGGACCCGAAACTATTGTTTATAATGATGAAACAATAGTTCAACTTTATGACACATAAGAAGTTCGTAGGTCAAGTAGGATACATCATATTCCAAAGAGATATAGATTTCTCATAAGTTAACATAATGACATATTGCTCATAGAAGACGATGAGCCTACAACCTATGAAGAAGTTCTGAAGAGTTCAAAATCTGACAAATGGCTTCAAGTCATGAAATCTAAAATAGATTCTATATATGAAAACCAAGTATGGACTTTGGTTGACCCACCCAAAAGTATAAAACTCATAGGGTGCAAATGGGGTTTCAAGAAGAAAATTGACATGAAAAGTGATGTAGTTACCTAGCTAAAGGTTATCATCAAAGACAAAGAGTTGATTATGACGAAACATTTAGCCCGATAGCCTTGTTTAAAGTCATTCGGATACTTCTAGTCATTGCTGCTCATTATGATTATGAGATATGACAAATAGACGTGAAAACATCTTTTCTTAATAGAAACCTAACCAAGTATGTGTATATGACACAACCCGATGGTTTCATATCTAAAGATGGCAAAAATGTATGCAAGCTTCAAAAATCCATTTATAGATTAAAGCAAGCATCTAAGAGTTGGAATATCTGATTTGATGAGACAATCAAAGAGTTTGGTTTCTTACAAAATCCGGATAAGCCTTGTGTGTATAAGAAGATTAGTAGGAGTGTAATAGTATTCCTTCTATTGTATGTAGATAACATACTACTAATAAGAAACGATATCTCAGCTTTACAATTAGTCAAGATTTGGTTGTCCAAGAATTTCTCCATGAAAGACCTTAGAGAAGCAATTTATATTTTGAGGATAAGAATCTATAGAGATATATCTAAAAAGTTGCTTAGTCTTTTTTAGTCAATATACATAGACAAAATGTTAAAGAGGTTTAGTATGGAGCAGTCCAAAAGAGACTATCTTCCCATGACACATAAGATTACACTCTCAAAATCTATGTGTCCAAAGATACAAGAGGAGAGGGCTCACATGAATTTTATTCTTTATGCTTCGGTTATAGGATCAATCATGTATGCTATGTTATGTGCGAGACCTGATGTATCATATGCTCTAAGTGTTCTGAGTAGATACCAGTCGGAACCTGATGAGAGTCATTGGGTGGTTGTAAAGAATATCTTTAAGTACTTGAGAAGAACTAAGGATGTATTTTTGGTATATAAAAAAAGAGATCTAGTTGTGAGCAAGTATATAGATGCTAATTTCCAATCCAATAAGGATGACTTTAGATCATAGTCAGGATATATTTTTACATTGAATGATGGAGCAATCAATTGGAAGAGTTCCAAATAAGAGACAACTGTAGATTTAACAACCAAAGCAGAGTACATTACTGCTTTAGAAGTAACAAAAGAAGTAGTTTGGATCAAGAAGTTCATCATGAAACTTGAAGTGGTTCCTAGCATTATTGACCTAGTACGGTTGTATTGTGACAACAATAGTGTCATAGTGCAAGTAAAGGAACCAAGATCTCATTAGAAATCCAAATATATACTCAGACGATATCATTTGATCAGAGAAATCATTGATAAAAATGATGTTAAAATAGAGAGAGCACCCACTGATCAGAATAATGTTAATCCTTTGACTAAGCCAAATCCTAAAAAGAGATATGATTCTCATGTACTTGTTTATGATATTAGATACAAAAGCGATTTGCTTTAGGGCAAGTAGGAAGTTGTTAGAGAAGTACTCTGAAGATAATCACCTTTAGCATTTATTGTACAAATCTTTATGATTAATAAAAAGACATTTTCGTTAATTTGATGTTCATGTTTTTTATGAATTAATAGTGATCTTAAATCAAATTAATAAAGTCCTTGATAAATTACATAGCATGTAAGAAATTATAATAAGATCATGATAATAAGATTCCACAATGCTATTGTCTAAATTATCCCTAATCATATGATTAATCAGATAAGACATTATTAATCTAAACAGACTAGCACATTTTATACTCTTTAAATAGATCAAGCAATGAATCTCATAAATTGTAAGCATGAGTTGTTTAGAGTTAACAAGTGAACGCTTACATTAAATGACCTGTCATGAGACAATTATATAAATAATCTATTCTAATGTCAGTGATAATCTCATCATAACAAAGATATAAATATCCTTAAACTTGAGTTACTTAAGAATATCTGAGATACTGATCATATACTTTAACTTCTTTCTTCTTTGCCTCCCAGATGTTGCTCATAAGGTATCGTAGTCAAACCACTAACTTTCGATCAATTGAGAATCATAATGTGTTGTTAAATACTGTTCACGACTTGCTTGAATTAAGTGTTAATTCAACTGACAAACATATTAGATTTATAAACTTAGTTTTTGTAAAATTAAATATCTAAATTCTAAATTCTTATAAAAATATTCAAAGAAATATTAAAATATAATACTCATTTTTTTAATTTTTTAAAAAGTTATGTCCTTATAAATTATTTTATACATAAACAACTAATATTAAACAGTTAATTTTACTAAAAATCTTTAATAAATAACTGATGTTATCTACTTGTCAAATCAACTGATATAATAGAATCAATGAACAGCTAATATAATCAACTGATTATCAAACAAGGCCATAACAACTACAAAATAGAATAATGAAATATGGAAGAAGTCCACCAAATGGTTATGAGATGACACAAACACAAAAGCTACTTGGATTTCTTAACAAGGTTAGAGGTGCAAAACTTGGCATCATCCTTGATGAAGCTCCACCAGATGAAGGTCAGAGGTACGGTTGTAGCATGCCAAAGAGCATGGGCATCCAGCAATCCTTTATAGGGAGGAAAATCATAGATTTCTAAGAGCATTGCAAGACCACCCCCTACAACCACAATCCACAATTTCCACCGTGAAGGATGGCCGGTAACACCAGCCCAAGTTGCCCAAAGGAGAAGCTGAACCACTGCCATGATGACACAAACTTTCATGTTCCACCCTATACATGTTCAAGATGCAGTAAGTTTCATTGACAACGACGGAAACAAAAAAAAGTACATAGAGAAACGAGTTGTAAATATATGCTGGAAAGAACAAATACAATCTCTCTCTTGATGTTCCAATAGTGCAAAAATAGACTGCATTTTCAGCATCCTTGATCTGTTCAGAATCAAGCAGCCACACTTTCCACACATACCAAAAGCATTTTTTATATATTATATTTAAAAGAGCAACTCGTACAATATTACGTATGAAGATAGAAGTGGGTAACTATATTACCATAATCTAGCTTATAGAAATTGATGAACAATATATGGGTGGTTACAAAAGCGAGCAATGGAGCAGCAACCATGACCCTTGCAGCCTCATCCCGTACATTGAAACATCTCAATATAGCTAGGATTAGTGAGTACCCTAGCAACACCACCGCAGAAGAGTAATCTAACTTCTCCGTCAAGTCTATGTCTCTGTATTATAAAATTAAACAGTAATAATTACACTACAAGATACATATGAATGAACTTAAGGGTCCTCTTCAACTAGGTCAATAAACTTCAATTTGTAAAAAGTATCTCACTGACTTTCCTGTGTAACAATGTCACCAATTTTTGATATTTGTAAATTTAGTGGTAACACTACCACTAACTGTCCTGATGAATTAGACATATAGCCCTTGAAATATTTAGTAGAAAGCTGTCAAATAATAGCATTAACTCTACTTTCAGAATGTTTAGTGATTTAATTGTTACGTGGTATATTGGGTGATCTGAAAAGGAAAAGTTCGTAAATCAAATGATCCACAGTGAAATTTATCCATGTACGGAAATATATGCACAAGTAAACAAAAAACACGGTGAAAGCAAATGCATACCTGTATAAAGATCAATAATAAAGGACATGACAACTAGATTTGGTTAATCTCTTTGGCATTTCAAACAGAAATGCTGAAGTTCAAGAACAATGTAAGTACCTGTGGGTTGCATGATGCTTTAACCATTTCCACAAGTATAATGGCTAAAAAGTAAATTATGGAGTTCAATATATGACATTAAGTGTAAAGCTAAACAGAGCAAGTTCAATCTTTCCACTTGAAGAATGGGATTGCCACGTACTTCCTTGTCACTCCCAAGAGAGACCCTCAGACATTTATAATAGATATGCTGAGTGCCCCATGCATTCAGAGAATTCCAACTTATGAAAGGCAATTATACATATCATAATCTAGCACAGATTCTGATGCTAAACAAGAACTTACCGACTGTGGAAAACAGAACTCCAGAGCCAGGAATTCATTGATACCAGGGCATAGATATGCCACAAAGAGGCATACTGGTAATAAGCTTTCTTGTCTTGTTTCAAAGGTAACTTATAGTACAGAAGGGTAAAGAAAGATAGCCAACCATGAAAATGCACCGCAAGGTTGAGTGCAGAGAAAGCTACAGAGACAGGTTCCTGAATACACCCAAAAATGAAAGTCATGTATGCATCAGAGAAAAATATGAAGCTATTTAAAGAGCTTAAAACAGGTGTAAGGCCTGTGGCTATTTTCTAGAAAATCTAACCTGGATTCCAAATACACGTTTGAATGGCCATTTTCCATGGTACTTAACTGGACCATGACCATGTTCTTGCCTTGCTTTCTCTCTATCAACCATGCAGTGGTAGCGACATTCACCTATGCAGCCTAATAATTTCCACCGTATGTAAAGAGGTTCTTGCATATACCATGAGCCTCCAGTGGAGATAGCATCTGACGAGTTACAATGAGAAAAGCATAATTCTCCTACACATCCGGTCCTTTGGCATTCTCCAAAACAAGCCCTAAATTCCATAGCAGTAGTTCAATAGTCAGAAATTAAGTCACCACATGCACCTCATTAAATATGCTGACGGAGAATATACATCTTATGGCTTGAAAACAAATAACACGCACAAAAGCAAATCCATAAAAGTAGGTCTACATGCAATAAATATAATAGTACATTGTCATTCTTCCTTATGATCAATAATTCTTTATGTGCAAGAACATCAGTTTTGGAATCATCAGAGGCACAAGAAAGTTCTATCAACTAAAAATAAAAAATCATTTAGCTGAATGTGACTATTGTAAGACATTGGATTTAAACAAAGAAAGGTTATGGCATGTTCCAACCATTCAATACTACGAGGGACGTCTACATGTGCTCTAAATCCAAACAATAAGACAGACATGCTCATCGACATCTGTAATACTGCCCTATTCACTGATGGACAACAGTAACACAAAGGACTATCTCGAAAATATTCTTCATGCAGGATGGAGACATATGCCCTTGGACTATCGAGCTAACTATCAAGGGCCTACCTTAGTGCCAAAAAGTTTTCTGTTTTAATACTGAAGGATCCTTAACAATAAATAAGTTATAAACAGTAAGAAGAAAATACGATTATAATTTGTTCTTTCATCACTCTTTTATTTCTCATTTTTAATTTGGAAATTAAAAAAAAGCGAGGAAGTTTGGAGTTTCTAAACAACCAAAGATTTAGTATTTCATGAAAATTAATAATGGAATTAGGGAGATAACCAGTTTGTTGTGGGATTTAACAAGGCTGTAGCATGATAGATAGTAGATTATTAGACTGCTATAGCTAAAATCTTGTTAAACACATAGTACTTGTATAAAAGAAAGGTAGACAACTGAAAGACTTATTATTAACTAGGTTATGGTCCATCTATCTATAGTAACCTAATACAAGCTAATATCAACATTCGTAATCAGATATCCAAATAATTCCACATAAGATACTTGTATAATGTTTCTTATAAGTATATAATGATACTAAATTTCTAACACATCAGATGAGCTCGTTATAAATAGTCTTACTACTAAGACCATATATACACAGTGCCAAATGCCAATTCATCTTCAAGCTTCTTTGAAGCTTAAATTGAACGGTAATGAATGATGGACAAGGAGTAGAGGAGCAAAATGCACAAGCAGCCAACCTGTTATGGTCATTAAACTACCAGAATCAAACTTGGCTGGTAAAGTAGAACCCTTGAAAATTTACCAACGAAGGCAACAAAAGCAGGAATGATGAATAGTTTATGGCTGTCTTCAGTTTATATATTTACTATTAGTTACTGCCATGTGCAGCAGGGTAGTTGTTGTGTTTGAATTATTGTACATTTAAATATGCTATTTTTTAGGGGGGATAGTTCTTGGCAGTTTTATCTGTGTAAACCTTAAAGGCAATTGAAGACAGCAATAATAGCACGTATTTTCAAAAAAGTTCGAGTACTTTTACTCTTGGAGATCGTTGGGTTCTCTCTAATGAACCCAAGTTTCATACTATAAAAATAGGTCATAAAGGAAGGAAAACTCAAAAATCTGGTGAACCACAACAACTTCAATCTCACTAGGCCTATAACCAGATTTAGGGGACTTGATCGTACCAAATTGGTATCGAAGCCAGAGGTTATGGCAGATTGCTTTCTTTTCAACAACAATTTGAATCTTTCATCAAATTGTACAAGGAAGATTGCGCTAAAGATCGTCAGGAAAAGGAACAAGACTGTGAAGCATTAGCAACATAATAGCGAGAATTGGCTAACCATTTGGATGAATTATCAAAAGAATTGTCTACTGGGAAATTTGAGGGAAAATTTGATGGTGAGGGAAGTGTAAATAGAGGCAGACGTGAGAGACAAGCATTTGGGGGGAAACACAAGAAGTATCCTCATTTGTTCCAAACTATTCTAAACTGGATTTCCTGAAATACGATGGATCCAATGACCCTTTGGGTTGGATTAACAGATGTGAGCACTTCTTTAGGCATCAAAACACCCTTGAGGAAGATAAAGTTGGTTTGGTGTCCTTCCATCTTGAAGGCGATGCTCAATTATGGTTCTTGAAATTGGAGAGGGACAAACTAGCCATTACGTGGGATGCTTTGAAGCAACAATGTAATCTACGTTTTGGGCCTCCTATCCGGAGTCATAAATTAGAAGAATTGGCTAAACTTAAATAGACCAGTTCAGTAGAAGATTATCAACGCCAGTTTGAACAATCGTCTGCTAGGGCCAGTTCATTAAAGACGGAGCAAGAAGTTCAGATTTTCTTAAGTGGGCTACAGGAATATATTGCTATCAAAGTGAAGTTACACCAACCACCAGATTTAACGAGTGCCATGAGCCTTTATTGGTTCTATGGAAGGCAAGGTAATCACAACAGAGGATAGTCTTTCAATGTAAAACGAACAGGTTCTGTTCACTTGCGCTCTTCTTTTGTGAAGTGATACGACACCTCCAACACATAAGGATCACATGGGCCAAGATTTAGTCAAACAATAGTTTGATCCCATTACACACATCTAGTAGTTATCCCATTATTTTAGCTATTCTGTTATTTTACCGATTAGGTATTATCTTTAATGACGATTAGGAGTCTTATCTTTTATTACGATTAGGAGTCTATCTTTTATTATGATTAGGAGTCTATCTTTTATTGTGATTTGGAGTCTTTATCTTTTATTACGATTAGGAGTCTATCTTTTATTGCAATTAAGAGTCTAGCATTATAAATATCTGATAGTTAGAACAAGTGGGCAGTTTTTGAGAAAATTAATTCCTTTGTTTTGGAGTTTGGTCCTCTCCATACGGACTGATTTGGGAGTTTAAGATTCTTGCTCACAAATTTATCAATAAAGTTCTATTATTCAGTTACTTCTATTTTCCTTCTTTTCTGGTTCCTATCAATTGGTATCAAAGCCATGGCCATCACTCGTTTATCCACCAATGACCCACCACCACAAACCCACAATAATATACCGGAACCAGTATCCCAACAATTAGCTGCCATAGCCTCTTGTCTTGAGATATTTGACACAATAGTTGCTGATGTAGCTGCATTGAAAGCTCAAGCTGACAAGGGGAAGAAACCTGAGAGTAGTAATGATCGGCGAACAAGGGGAAGATCTCATTGGAACGATGAGACAGGGGACGAAGGAGAACAATACTGGGGTCATAAAAGTACCACGCATCCACCCTATAGTAAGATAGAATTCCCAAAATTCAAAGGAGGTGATCCACGTTGTTGGATTTTGAAGGCTGAGAAATACTTCAGGTATTATCAAACACCCGAAAAATCAAAAGTTGACGTAGCGGCTATGTATTTGGAAGGTGATCCACTTGATTTGTTCGCTTGGATCAATTCCGAGAGAACCATTTTGTATTGGGAGGAGTTAGTGAACGCACTTTCAGAACAATACGATCCTGCTGAATTCCAGAATCCCGATGAATATCTTTGTGTTGTTCGTCAAACGGGTACAATACAAGAATATCGTCAGGAATTTGCCAAACGTTCGGCTCGAGTCACAAATTGGCCCGAACATTGTCTCTTAGGTATTTTCCTTAATGGGCTGTGAGATGAATTGAAATCTGATGTGAGAATCCACAAGCCCAGATCTGTCTATTGGGCTATGAGTTTGGGACTAGAGTTTGAACAAAAGACCAATCTTAAAAATGAGCCAAAAGCAAATCAATGGGTCAACTCTAATAGGCCCAATA
>JAOSBL010000007.1:3790520-3802993 GCA_027568915.1 Erythroxylum roraimae
AAACTTTCCCTAGTCATAGGATTAATGAGATGGGATATCATTAATTCGGATAGACTAGCATATGTTATACTCCTTGATTGGATCAAGTATTAGATCTCATAAGCTGTAGACATGAGTTGTTTAAAGGTAACATGTGGGTGCTTACTAAGGGTAGTAAGTACATTGGATTGACATACTATCAGACAATCACATGGATATTCTATTCCAGTGTCAATGATAGTTTCGTCATAGCAATAGTGCAAGTATCCTTTGACTTGAGGTGCTCAAGAATATATCAGATACTGATTTTGTACTTTGACTCCATTCATCAATGCCTTTCAGTGGTTACTCATAGAGTAGTGATTGGGTACAGCTTGAGGTATTCGGACGTAATTGAGTAGCCAATAAAGGATTCGCCACTACTGATAGAAGGAGATGATACCCACTGCCTCTTGTTGGGGTCATTACTTGGGAGTCTCTGGCCATAGCAGATATAGGTCATGAAGAGAGTCTTCAATGATACATAGAGTAATGAGATCCTCAGGATAAGATCTTATATCACTTGGACTAGATGTGACGTAGTTAGTCTAGTGGGAGTTGACACTTTGACTATACTCTGAACCAAGTGAGGTATAAATGGTGAAAGGATGAATTGCATGGCAACATTATGTATGGAAGAGTTCGTAGTCAAACCACTAACTTTCCATTCAATTGGGGGTCATGACATGTTGCTAGATACCGCTCTTAACTTACTTGAATTAAGTGTTAATTCAAGTGGCCAACATAACTAGGAACCTAATGGGTCATACACATAGGAGATCCGAAGGATGAGTAAAATGGTCTTGAATAGTGATTCAAGATATGAGAGAGTGTTTCAGGATTGTATCGCGATGTGAAGATGGTGGAAAACGTTGCATGGAATGGATTAGAAACAAATGTTGTTGGCTACCAATTTGGCCATTAACTTCCCAAACTTCCGTTAATGCATGCTATTTATGGTCATTAACTTCCCATAACTTCCATTAATGCATGTTATTCATGACCATTAACTTCCCATAACTCTCCATTAGTGATAGGGGTTATGGAAGGCCAAATGGTATGAAAAATAGAGATGAATTTTGTGCTTCTTGTGTAAGACACAAATGAAAGAAAGGTTTTTTCTTACACACACACTTTTTTCTCTCTAACTCTCACAAGAGTTCTTGTCTTTGCTAGCACAAAGAAAGAATCCTAGCCATCTCCTAGTGAGATTTCATTCTTCTGTCTTCGTGTGGACTTTCATTAGAGATGGTCTATGTTGATCGTTATGTTTACAATAACCCAATGCGGAGAAGAATAAAAAATGAAGGAGATCATCGGAAAGATATGTAAATATCTTACATTTCATGTTTTTTTTTACATCATTGTAATACTATTTTTACCTTTTTTAAATGATCTTCTTTGTCTGTATTAATGTTTCTCAAGATTTTCAGCAGTTATCTAATCTTCAAGGAAACAGATAATATTAAAGATGTTGAGATTAAAGTTTCAAAAATAGCATTCATTCAGATCGGAGTCAGCAACGGAATCTATCCACCTATGCATGAGTAGATTTGGTTTTTGAGATTCCGTTTTATTTTCTGCTGCGTATATTTGATATATATTATGTATGAGATGCATGATTGAAACCTTACAAGAAACATAATTGATTGCAAGGAATATAAAATTAAAGCCAAAAGAAGGAGGGGAAGGTCCCATAAGGTCAGTATCCCAAACGTTAAAAATTTCACAAAAAAACATAGGAGTTTATGGTAATTGATCCTTACGGGATAGATTACCAGATCATTAAGATCTATCACATGATTTACAGAAGATGTATGCATCTTTGAACATTGAGGGCCAATAGAAACCACTCTCTAGAACTTTATGAGTCGTCCTTTTTACTCTTAAATGTCCTCCACACACATACGAATGGCCACTAACTTATGCATGATGAGCATTTTTTTAATTTCCTAGAAATACCTTATAATTTACTATTCTAACCCTAACATGGGTAACAGGATGTTACAACTCTCCCATCTTAACAAAAATTTCATCCTCGAAATTCTTTCCTGATTGATAAAACAAGTGGGGATATTGCTCTTCATATGCTCTTCTGTTTCCCACGTTACTACTTCACTCGATTAGTTTCTTCCACTTGACTATAGTCAATGGAATCACTCAATTGTCCAGTTCCATATTCAGTGATCACACTATTTCCATTATTTCCTCATTTATTTCAGATTACACACAATTTCACTTTCAATCTTAAAACACATACATATGATTACAATGATATGTCTTAACATACCCATATGACATTGTGTGAATCTGAAACTTATACTCTCAACAATTTCATAGGGACCAATATAACTTCAGTACACCTTGTACTCAATCTAAACACACCTTGGTAATGTGATACTCTCAGAATAATTTATCAGTCACTTGATTTGACATATCTCGTTAGTATTGATACACTTAATTATCATGTCTGTCAATATCACTATGATAATGATTGTTATGCTTAAATCAAGTTGTACATCGACCTCATATTTTTATCAATTCCAAATTATTAGGTCTAAGCGTATCTCGATCAGTTAAGTATGTTGTCAATTTGTACAAATCTCTATGCTTATTTGTCTCTTTCAGGTGCACATACACTATACTTTAATCACAAATATCATTCTTTACTTCAAACTCAACTTTCATAGTCATTTTGATTTCTCAGTAAAGTTCATTAATTCTGAGTCCTTAATTTGAGCTTTACTAATCTTTCATGTGACACTGATCTTAAATTCAATAGCTAGCAATACTTTGATATGCCCTAAAATTCAACTCAACCTTTTATGCTCTGAACTACACTAGGTTTGGAACTCTCAATATCTGAATTTTGATATATATATTGATCCACCAATACAACTGCGTTGAATCTTTATTTATCTTACCTAACCATATACTATGTCTCATTTCTGAATGTTCACAATTTGTTTTTCCTCCAACTTTATTAATCTGTATATTTATAGTGTCTCCAAGCTCTCAAGCAATGACTATTTCAGTACATCTCAAATCATGTGTCAAATACTCAACTTATGTCACAAAACCAAATTAATCATAATATGTTATCACATAGTGCAAATCCATAAAATTTCATGTTCTCATATTCAACAGATCATCATTCTTCTTACTATTTCTATCAGCTCCAACTCATAGCAAATACTCATCCATCTGACTCATGGAAATGCGACTTAGACTGGGGATCAGTTCCTACTGCCTACTATGAAATGAAAAAATGCATGTGACTTGACACATATTTCAAAAATGCCCATATAAGATAGTAATTCTAGGCTTTGATACCACATATGTAGCACCCCACTCTCGCAAGACACGTACCCGACATCTTGAGTGATATTCGAGTACGAATCCCGCCAGAGTAGCATGCTAAAATGGTAAATGGTCAAAACTCCTTGAAATTTTTCTTAAACAATAAACACATATGTGGAAAATCGATACTCAATTTCAGCCTGATTTATTTATCAACAATTTCAGTCACAAAAGTTACAATCATTATTAAACATATCAGAGTTTCAGTAATCACTTGGGCCCATTACAGAAAAAAAATACTTATTTTCATAATATCTTTACATTTCAAAAACCATTTTCATACACAGCGTACAACACTTAAGATTACACTTTTCAATATAATATAAAGAAATACATATGCAGGCGCAAACTGATCCAGACCTGAAACTCTGACTCGGAACCTTTCTGGAGACCTTAGAAAACCTGAAAAGTCACGTTGCAATTTTGATGAGTTTTGCAAACTCAGTTGAGTAACCATCCTCGATAGTTCACTCATGTAACAAATACAATCAACATAAAATCACACAATTCACACAGTCAATCATTTTATTACAGCTTTGCAAATCATTCACGAAATTCTGCCTTATATGAATGCTATATGCATGACACTCACATTCATTCTTATTGTTGTGACTGAGTGCCTCACATACTTATACAAATACTAGCCCATAGGGCTCAGTCAGAAAAGAATCATGGAGCATAGCTCCATGTGCAGAATCAGAAATCACGAAGCAAGGTCACAATGCCTTTATCTGAGTAAACTTTTTTTTAAAGCATCAAATACAGAATATGCCATATATATATCAGTCACAACTGATGCACAATCAGAAACTTATCGTCATCGGACCTCAGTCTGGCATTCAACTTTCAGTTGAGAATCAGAATATCAATTAGTTAGTCCCATTCATATACAAGTAGCACTTCCAATATAACACCTCGGACATATATTGTCCGGAATTCAGTATACAATCATTTAATGCAGTTCAGTAATACATCAGTACAATTCAGTATTATACAGAACAAAACAAATATAGTGAGACCATCTTAGGTTACTCATAGTACGCTCTAATAAGCTATTACCTGGATGGTCCAGCAATATCCGACTGGCATCCGATGTGCTCGTCTATAACATATAAAACATATTTATACATATCACATTTTTGCACAAATATATATAAGTATTCATTAATGCACATCTACTTATATGAAATATGCACAATGCATGTTCAATGACAATTCCGGGGTACTTTATTGAGATCCTTATGATCAAATCATTCAGATATCAAAGCCCTCATTAATACGATGGGTACTTATGATTTGGACCATAATAAAGCAATGTCAAAACAATTCCGTAACTTCATTGACCACTTCAGATTTTTTTTCCAATATACATTGGGTCAACTTTGCATAGTAAATCTGATAAGGTAAATGGCAAAATTAGGCAACACTTCCTTCTAGAATGTTATTCTACAATGTCTTAAGTTTCTATTGACACTAAAATCACTCAATTTCGTTTACTAATTTGGAAGATATGCCTCAAACAGTTTCAGACTATTCTTATTCAAAAACAGTTTACTATGTACAATTTCCACCCAAAAATTGAACATCTTAGAGACTGAATCAAAATTCAAATTTTTGATTTGTATCCATATTTTTCTAGTTTACTTCAAATCAAACATCATCTCATTTGGAATCCTATAGATCTAGATATAATCAAAACACTGAAGTACGTTCAGAAAAACCACACCAGTTCATACCATTCCAACAGATTCTCTCACTTTCGTTCAATTAATCTTTTTCAAATCAATTCATAAGGCTACCAATTTTTATGGAGAGGTAGTAAAATGTCTTAGGAATCAAATGGTTCAATAATCAAGTCATTTCGATGTCTAAAGAAGAAGTTATGGTCAAAAGAAGCAAGACTGTTCAGTAAAAAAAAGAAATCTCAAAAGCATGATCGTGCTTAAGCACGATGGTGCAAATTTCATTTCATCTATAAGCACGACGATGCAATCTTGCTACTCCTCAATGTCACCGTCGTGCATTATACCTTAAAAGCACGACAGTGCAATTCCACTTCTTCTTCTCCATCGACATCTCAACTTCAAACCTCCATAACTTTTGATCCAGAACTCCAAAATTTACAAACTTTATATCATGGAAAGATAAAAGAAATATCTACAACTTTTATTAAGGCCATTTTGTTAAAATCTACCTAGATCAGTACAATAAATTCACTGAAGTTTAGATTGAAAATTTAACTCTCCCTGTTCATTCCCAAAATGTTCAGACAACTTCCACTTTTCATAAACCAACACTTCAATTTTTTTATCTATTCCACTTCACTAAACTCATTCACCACAATCCACACTACCTCTAAAAAGAAAAATTAACCAAGTTCTATCAAGATCATCAAAAATTCAGATATCCATTTTCATCCTCTCTCTACTGTCATTTTTCAAAAGTTAATTTTTCACTTAATCAATTCAAATGATCACTCAGAACCATTCTAACTCATCTTTAGCTCATCAACACTCACCAGTCAAAACTCCAAGATTTAGTCAAAATTCATTTCTACTGATTCATAATAAACCAAAGTATACAAACACTAAAAACAGAGTACTTTCGGGTAAACTCAAATTCCAGCACTTTTTAATTTTTCTGACTTATTCATTATCAGCAAAAACTCATTTCAATATAACTTTTAAAGTAACCTCATAGTTCCTCGAACACCGCATCTCTCAAGCTTGTCCCCTTAAATCCAAACTCATTAAAAATCGCCTTTGCTAATACTTCAGAAATTTCAAGCATGATCAGTACATCACAACCATATACGTGATCTTCCAAACAATGACAGAACACATATTTCTTCATCAACTTATGTAATTTTCCATATTTCTCAGTCCAGAAACCATTCAACACTGTGTTAAACAACTTCTAATTCTCAAATCAATCATCTAATTTATCCATCACCAAAACCTCAATCCTCAAACCCATGCATGCATGTGTATATATTACACCAGAAAATAACCATCATCAGAACTATTTACCTGATTCAGTTCTTAAATTCCAGCAAAGAGAGTAACTCAGCAACACAAAAGCACAATCATTTGCTATTCGATGATGAACAAAACCAAGCAGAAAATACGTCAGATGATCAAAAGTTAAGTAACTCATCCTAACCACAACCTACTAACACGTGTGCCATTTATCACCACAGATATAAATCACTTATCACTTGATATTTTTACCACATGTCACTCTAAAATTGGTCCAAAAATCAATATTTTTCTGAAATTTACCCAAATTTCCAAAACAATACTAACAGTCTCTAAATAAAATTTTACCACCAATAAGTCACAACTCACATTTTTTCCTATTTTGCAAAATACTCTATAAGTTTCGAAAATTATTCCTAAATTCACCAAAATTCAAAAATATCACAATCACACTAATCAGCAATATTTCCAATATAAATAAAATTCAAATTCTAAAAATTTTCTGATAATCACAACTCAATCCAATTATACCCGAAAACATATGAATGTGCATAAATGCGCATGTCATGACATGTTGCGGAGAAGAATACAAAATGAAGGAGATCGTCAGAAAGGTATGTAAACATCTTACGTTTCATGTTTTTTTTTCTTGACATCGTTGTAATACTATTTGTACCTTTTTTAAATGATCTTCTTTGTCTATATTAATGTTTATCAAGATTTTCAGCAGTTATCCGATCTTCAAGGAAACAAATAATATTAAAGATGCTGAGGTTAAAGTTTCCTAAATAGCATTCATTCAGATTGGAATCAGCAACGGAATCTATCCACCTATGCATGAGTAGATTTGGTTTACGACAACCCAATGCGAAGAAGAATAAAAAATAAAGGAGATCGTCGGAAAGGTATGTAAACATCTTACAGTTCATTTTTTTCTTGACATCATCGTAATACTATTTGTACCTTTTTTTAAATGATCTTCTTTGTCTGTATTAATGTTTCTCAAGATTTACAGCAGTTATCTGATCTTCAAAGAAACAGATTATATTAAAGATGCCGAGATTAAAGTTTCCAAAATAGCATTCATTCAGATTGGAATCAGCAACGGAATCTATCTACCTATGCATGAGTAGATTTGGTTTTTAAGGTTCCATTTTATTTTCCGTTGCATATATTTGATATATATTATATATGAGATACATGATTGGCACCTTATAGGAAACATAATTGATTGCAAGCAATATATAAGTAAAGCCAAAAGAAGGAGGGAAAGGTCCCGTAAAGTCAGTACCCCAAACATAAAAAATTTCACAGAAAAGCATAGGAGTTTATGGTAACTGATCCTTACGGGATAGATTACTGGATCGTTAAGATCTGTCACATGATTTACAGAAGATGTATGCATCTTTGAACATTGAGGGCCAATAGAAACCACTCTCTAGAACTTTATGAGTCATCCTTTTTACTCCAAAATGTCCTCCACACACATACGAATGGCGAAAGGCTAAAATCGAGGGTGTTCCACTTTCAAGTACACACCTCCTATTGACTTAATCTGCACAATGTCTCCAAAGATATGAGTCATCCCAAATATAGTACTTCGTTTCATTCCATAAC
Organism: Erythroxylum roraimae; assembly: GCA_027568915.1. NCBI lineage: Eukaryota > Viridiplantae > Streptophyta > Magnoliopsida > Malpighiales > Erythroxylaceae > Erythroxylum > Erythroxylum roraimae. Next base: position 3,798,494 of record JAOSBL010000007.1, read on the forward strand.
TTATCCCCCTGAGTTGTTGACAAACCAACAGGAATGGCGAAAGGCTAAAATCGAGGGTGTTCCACTTTCAAGTACACACCTCCTATTGACTTAATCTGCACAATGTCTCCAAAGATATGAGTCATCCCAAATATAGTACTTCGTTTCATTCCATAACTTATCCCCCTGAGTTGTTGACAAACCAACAGGTAATTTATTAGTAACTAAGAAATTTACAATGTGTGCATACCATGGTGCTATCACGTTGGCAAAAAATAATTGTTCATCCGGAAATGTCTCTTGCAAAGGGATCTCATCTTCATCCTTGATCAAACGGTTAAGGAGATCAGCCATCATATTTTCTACCCCCTTTTTATCTCTGATCTCTAAGTCAAATTCTTGAGGGAGGAGATTCCATTTGATCAGCCTCGGTTTTGCTTCTTTCTTCATGAGTAAGTATCGTAAAGTTGCATGGTCATAATAAACAATTACTTTAACACCAAGCAAATACGATTGAAATTTTTCTAAAGCAAAAACCACAAATAAGAGTTCTTTTTCAATGGTCAAATAATTTAATTGAGTTAGGATGAGAGTTTTTGAAATAGATGGCATGCAAAGCTTTTCCCACTCTTTTTCCTATAATCACCCCCATTGAATAGTCGCTTACATCACACGTGATCTCAAAGAGGAGGTTCCAATATGGCAGTTGAATCATTGGTGGGGATGTTAAAAGCTGCTTAAGTTTGTTGAATGCTTCATTACACTTATCATCAAATTCAAAGGAGACATCTTATTGTAAGAGCTTGCATAATGGTGCGACTATCTTCGAAAAGTCCTTAATGAATATTCGATAAAAACCTGTATGCTCAAGAAAAGAATTCACTTCCAGCATAGTAGAGGGGTAAGGTAAAGAAGAAATAAGATTAACCTTAGATTTATCTACCTCAATACCCCTAGCAGATATAATATGCCTTAAAACTATACCTTGATCCACCATAAGTTGACATTTATCCCAAGTCAACCCAAGATTAGTTTCAATGCATCGTTCCAAGATAATAGCAAGATTCTCAAGGAATTCATCAAAAGAGGAACTATAAATACTAAAATCATCCATGAATACCCATACATCTTTGGAATGTGGCAGGTGCAATGTATAATCCAAATGGCATCCTTCGGTAAGAAAATGTACTGAATGGGCATATAAAGGTGATATTTTCCTAATCTTCCTGTGCGATCAGGATCTGAGGATAACTTGAAAAGTCATCTAAATAATAATAATAATCATATCCAGTCAATCTCTCAAGTATCTGATCAATAAAGGGAAGGAGAAAGTGGTCTTTACGAGTTGCTGAATTCAATTTCCTATAGTTAATACACACTCGCCACCCGATTTGCACTCTGTTAGGAACTAACTCACCTTCCTGATTGGTCACAACAGTGATTCCAGACTTCTTTAGAACCACCTGAACAGGACTTACCTACTTATTGTCGAAGATCGGATAAATAACCCTAGTACTTAGAAGCTTCAACACTTTCTTTTTCACATCTTCCATCATCGGAGGATTCAGCCTACGCTGAGCATCCCTTACGGACTTTACATCCTCTTCTAACAAAATGTGATGCATGCATATAGACGAGCTTATTCCTTGAAGATCTGTGATCGTCCACCCGATTGCCTTCTTGTACTCTCTCAGCATTTAAACCAGTTTGTCTTCTTGATTTGAAGTTAACTCCACCAAAATGATAACTGGGGTAGCCTGCTTATCTCCTAAATAGGCATACTTGAGGTTGGTGGGGAGTAGCTTCAGTTCCAATTATGGCGCCTACACATAAGGAGGTAATAACTTTTAGTGAGATTTAGATAATTTCATAGAAGCCAAATCATAGATTTTTGGAGAATTCTCCAATGATTCCAAAGCAACTGCCTGTTCCATAAGATTTTCTCCAATTTCAACATCATTGTTGGCTTCAGCTTCCATTTTCTCAGTCAATACTATTCCTAAATGATCCTTGTAACTTAATTTAAAATTTTTCTTTACCAAATGATCAATCACATCAATAGAGAAAACACAGTGATCATCATGAGGATGTTTCATGGCATGAAAAATATTAAAATGAATCACTTCTTCATCAAATTCCATCATGAGGGTGCACTTATGAATATCTATCTTAGTTTGAGCCGTATTGAGAAATGGTCTCCCCAACAAGATAGGTATCGTCATTCATATCAACGACATAAAAATCTATAAGAAACACTAACTTATTCATCGATACCTAAACATCCTCAACTACACCATCAGCGTAAATGTTAGTTCGATCAGCCAATTATATGATAACATTTGTTTCTTTCAAATTTCAGGAAGCATAAATTGAACGAGGTACATATTAATTGAAGATACCAAATCCAACATAGCTCAATTGATCACATTGTTACCAATTTTGTAGCGAATGGTGAACATACCTAGATCTTGGCATTTTGGATGCATTTTCTTTCTAAAAATCACACACATTCTCACCCATCATCACTTTTTCATCACCCTTCATTTTTCTCTTATTTGTATACAGTTCCTTAAGTAATTTGGCATATCTTGGTAATTGTTTAATTGCATCAAGCAACGGTATGCTTACTTCCACTTTCTGGAAAGTCTCTAATATCTCTTTGTCTTTCTCCTCCTTGTTAGGTCTTGTTAATCTACTCGGAAAAGGTGTAGGATTAATCTTAATGATATTAGGCCTTTCAAAATTTACCTTTATACTCGATGAAGGATTTTCTTCCTTTCCCAACTCCTTCTCAATTTCTTCCTTAGTACCAACCCTCGGTGGAGTTCTCTTAGGACCCTTAATCTCCTTTCTACTCCTTAAGGTTATAGTGCTGACATTCTTCGGGTTCACCTTGAGTTGGGATGGCAACTTTCCTCCACTTTGGGATTCTAGACGGTTGAACCTCACTACCACCTGACCAATTGGTTTTCCACATCTTGTATGCTTTATTTTGTCTCCTAATTAATTTGTCGCATACTCTGACTAAGTTGCAGCATATTCTGTTGAAGCTGCTATATACCTTGTTGAAACTGAAGATTGTTAGCAATAGAGGTCTTGATAAATTCGTCAAGAGATGTACCTGAACTAGAAGACGAGACTCCTTGTGCTCTTTGTGGACTTGGTTGAAATTGTTATGCTCCTTGTGACCAATTCTGGAAGTAATTCTGCTCACTATTCCCTCTATAACTCAAGTTAGGGTGATCTTTCCAGCCTGGGTTATACAACTAGGAGTACGAGTTGTATTGATTCGAAAATTTTCCTCCTGCAGCACTCACATACTCTATACTTCCCTCTTGTAGTGTCAGGAACTCATCAGTCGGATGGCTTGTGTTTGAACATATTTCGTATGCTTTTACCTAGGCCTATCCAATTACAATCGCAATCTATCTAAACGATGTTCAATAAATCAAGTACTTAACTCGTTTACTCATCAAACACCGTTGTGAGTGCCAAATTGTTGAGTGTTAACAACCATCCACTCAAGTAGAATCCTAGCCTCGAGGGGGGTCTTCTCACACAGTGACCCACCACTCACCGCATAAACCAAACTCCTCTCCATCGGTAGTAATCCTTCATGGAAATACTGGATGAGAACTTGTTTTTGAATGTTATGGCGTAGAAAAATGGCATATAGCTTCTTAAAACGCTCTTAATACTCGTAAAGAGACTCCCCATTTTGCTGCTTGATGCCATATATTTCCTTCTGAATACTTGTTGTCTTTGATACTAGAAGATATTTTTCCCAAAACAATTTCTTCATCTCTAGCCAAATATTCACACTCCAAACAGGTAAATCAAACAACAATCCTTTGTTGCATCTTTTATTGAGAATGGGAAGGCCCTCAACATGATTTGCCCGCCTGTCGCCCTAGGAGGCTTCATACTCAAACAAACCACATCGAGCTCTTTGAGATACTTATGTGTATCCTCACCTGCAAGACTATGAAAATTGGGTAACAAATGTATTAATCCAAACTTTAACTTGAAAGTAACATGCTCAACAAAATTTGGAAATGTAATGCCTAAAGGTTTTTAGTTAAGTCTGGTGCAGGCAACTCCCTTAGCATTCTCAGATTTGTTGTCGTTTCTTCGAATTCAAATTGTAGTACTACTTCTGAAGTTGTTCTTTCTTCTCTTCATAATCTCCATAGTGTTCTTTTGATCTCCAAATCGAATTGCTCAAGTTCTCTATGAAGAGATCTGGTAACTACCATACGCCAACTCTAAAAAACACTTAAAATTTAACAAATAACAAAAAGAAACAATTATAAGCAAATATATACCCAAAACACTAACTAAAATAAACACAAAATTTAGATCACCACACTCCCCGGCAACGGCGCCAAAATTTGGCAGCGCGTGTGATCGCAGCCTTGTCGTTCAATCCTAAGATTGATCCTTAGAAACCGGTCAAAATAAATTTATACCAAGAATTGCAATATAGGATGCAACCTCGGGTCGATTCTCAAGGAACCAGTG
>JAOSBL010000007.1:3891458-3904592 GCA_027568915.1 Erythroxylum roraimae
GTACCGGTTACTGAATGATTGAGTGTTTAGCACGCCACCCTCGCGGGGCACGAACTCGGATATCACCATCGATATCGAGTTTGGGTCACTGCAGGAGTGGGGTGCTACACCATACCTCTTACCAGCACTCACACACTCACGGTTTACGCTCCATTCTTTTTCAGCTCACGTTTTTCTCTTTTTTTATGCAGGCCGACACCTTGCTCTCCACTCACTTTCAGTTCTTTACAATTTTATAATGTTATCCGTGAAATTCACGTTAAGATATCTTGCATGCATACAAATCCATGCATAATCCATGTAGCCATACGTGAGTGAGCGATGCTTTCCTTGCTTCTTTATTTTCTTCTTTTGGATTGAATTTTCCAGATTTTCTTGTAGTCCAACAAATTTTATTTTTAAGAGCTCTTCTTGTCTGCTTCGTGTCAAATTTTCTTCTTCTTACTCCCTGAAGACACGTGAATATTCATCTTCGAAAAATGACCCAAACATCATGTTTTCGACTCACTTTAACTTCTTTGCTTCCGAATTATGCCTAAAATCACATATGATTCAAAGTCAATATCTTAGGCATTTTCATAGCAATAATCACTAAGTGTTATGGAATAAATTCATAATCAATTAAGCACTTATCATTGATCTAGGCACATGGGCTTCCCAATATAACTGGCTATGTAGTTGAGTTCTGTAATATCTAATACTTCAGAAGTATCCTGTGAATACACATCCAAATGGAACATTGGAGAGTTTGATTTTTCAATATTGATGTTAGGGACCAATTTTAGAGGGTGAGTTTATTCTGTATATGTCGGAGTCCAAGCTCCAATACTTTCATTGTCGAGACATTATTATAAAATCTGGAAAAAAAAAGACATCTTGATCACTTAAAAGAAGTTCTTTGAAACCAAGTTGTTTCTAATTGGAGATAGTCCATGCTTTCACGACTGTAAAGGATATTATTTTTTTCAAGAAAGAAGCCTATAAGTGTTGCATTCTGCATTTCAACTCCTGCAATTAAGGACAACAAGATTATTAGATGTCAGGCTTGGAGGCACATAGGGTAGCTTGATCTGCGAGTTAGTCTCTCTAACAACTTGAGTCCAAGATTTTTTTAGTGACTTTAGAAACTGGTTGAGAGATAGTAGAGGCAGTAGGGAAGAGGATGGAGTTGCATTTGGAGGATTTTGAGCAGTAGAGTTAAGCTTGGTGAGAGGTGTTACAGTAAAAGGCAGGAAAGAGTTTTCTTCTAACATTTGCCAAAAAGAAAATAACCAAAGAGTTTAGAAGAAAATGTGCAAAGAAGGAGGGGGCAAGTGTGGTAAATAGTATAAGAGAAAAACTCAAAAAAACAATGGAGAATGCAATCGCAAATGAGATGATGATCAAGTTATAAATAAGGTTTCTAATATATTGACAATGAATACAAATTGTAAGTTTGAAAATATTTAACATGGCGATAACTCAATGCCTTTTAGTTATTTAATTTAGTAGTTTATATTCATATATTAATATTAAAATTTATCTATGAATTATAATACTTAAATATCAAAACCATCAAAGTAATTGATTAGTTTTTTTATATTATCTTTTAAACTCTCATTTAATTTTAGATGAGAATTTTCTTAGATATTAATTAATAATAATAATTTTCTAATTACTTAGCGATTTATTCTATATGCATACAATAATTACCAATTAAATTAAGTATAAGTATGATGTTTAAAGTGTATCAAAACATAATATTTTATATGAATTTTTTTTACCTCACGTTAATTCTAATGAATTTTTTATAGAAACAAATAATATTTCTTGTGAATTCACTTAATATATTACATTAATTAAGCAACTGTTTTAGCTATATGTAAACCGAAAGCAAGCAATATTAGCTATGTGAATCAAAACCATTGATTGGTCTTTCAGCCACGAAAACGTATATACCAAATTTGACCTAATTTTCAAGTGCACGTGTACGTGTATGTTTTGTTCCGTGTCTCGTAAGACGCTCTAGTCTACTAAATCTCTTGGCTTTTTCTATTGCCCTCTTTCTTAAGATGTTGACTCGGTGAAAATGTCCACTCAGCGTTAACTTTCACGAATTTTCCACAGGCGGTAATAATTATTATTTATAAAAAAAACGATGCCTATGACCCTTGTCCACGTTGTTTAATGGAGATGCAGTGAATTCAGTAAGTTAACCAGGAATGAAGTTAAGAAATTCGTTTTTGACGTACCAAGAAAGATTAATTTTCCAATTATTCCATAATTTGTGAATGAGACAATTCCATTCTAAGACTTCTCAAAGTAAGATTTTCACATCTAACTAGCTGTCATTTATATGAAAACCTCAAATAATTGTCATTTGTCCCCTTAACGAGAACAGTGTAATGAACTTTATTTCTTTTTGTCATCTTCCGTTGGTGTCTTCTGTGGACACTAAAACCCCACCAACAACTAACTTTTTACCTTGGGATTCGACAGCAACATTGCTACAATTGAAGATGGGGAGGTTATAGAACTAGTTCTGTAGTTCGGTGGAATATACGAATTAAAATATTCTATTTATATGTATTTGTGTGAAATCTTCATATCATATGACGTAAAAAACGTGTGGGGATTATAGTTATCTTTGCACAAAGATTTTAATTTGATGTCACAGATAATATAATACCTATTCTTGGAAATTTACTGAAAGATCCTTCATATTTTAAAAATAAAGCTGCACTGGCAATCACATCCAGCTCTACCCCTCTTTCCGGCTTTCTGCAACATAATAAAGTTACATACCTTTCAAAATGGTGATGTTGAGAAAAGTTTGTGAAGAAGTCAGAGATAAGATAAAACTTGGGGTTCATCTAAAACTGCTCTTGGCAGCCTTAAACTCTGGTACTTGACCCCTCTTGCAGTTTGTGTAATATGGCCATGCCTTATGACCTTTTCTGACATAAAAGACTTCTTCTGTACTAGGAACATGTAGTTAATGAACTTTCATGCATGTGAATTGTTCTTCTAGCAGTAGTTATCGCTCTTCAAAATCGAAGATAGCATGTTTATCAATTCTGAATATTGTCACTCAGAGTAATTGAATAAAAGTTCACCATCTAGGGTAACGAGGAAACCTTATGATCTGCAGGATTGAGTCTACTGACAGATTTGGATAGGCCAGTTGGTAGAAAGGGGTGAAGAGCCACGGCTCATTAGATGTCGACAACACATACATATATACAATACATATATACATACATATATATAATTATAATTATAATTATAATTGTTAAGAAGCTAAAAGGGAACGTTTGAATTGACATACAACATATGGGCCTGGAAAAAGAATTGAAATTAAGAACTTGGAAAGAAATAACAAATTTATGTGGACAATCTAACTTGAGCATGACCGAACCACTATAAAAGGGAATTATCGATTTGTCCGAGCCAGAACAATCCAAGTGAAAAAAGAAAGTGATAGATAAAATATAGTCGTGAAGAGGCATTAGGAGACAGGTTAAAATAATGAGAAAACCTGTTCTAATTCAAGATATGGATTCTTCTTGAAGCCTACCAAACATCTGATACACAGCTGTGGCAATCTCATCCACTGAAGTTAGCTTACAATCATCTTCCACCTACAAAAAAAACCAAATATGAAATCTAAAATCTGGCCGAGTCTTATGTTTTAGCTCATATCAACTGATAAAGAACAATTAAATAACTTTCAGATCAGAACAAGACAGTGTCTAACCAACCTTGACACTTAGAGAATACAGGACAGTTTTGTCCATTGTTGAGACATTCAAGTGAAGGATAGTGAGGCGCAAATTATGCAATTCAGACACCACCTTGAGGAGCTGTTTTGGCTGCCTTTTCGATCTTATTTTGAGGTTTGCATGGCTCTCCACCATTGTCACTTCAATGTCAGCTATGGCAGGTTGTGTTTCAGTCCCAGATGCCGAGGTATCACAGAGGTTTGATGAACTAGTTGAGTACTGTGGAAACGTGAAGAATTCAGAGAAAGGCAGAGAAGATGGACCACCGTCGCAAGTTTCCTTTTCCTTTTTCTCTTTGTGGGCGCCAAGAAATTGCAAACGTTGCTCGAGCTCCTTAACAAAATTTATGGCACCTCCAATAATTGATGCTTGATCACCCTAGTCAAGAATCGTTTTGTTAACTTTTTAGAAAGTACTATACGATGTTGAGAGCCATAAAAAAAGAAGAAAAAAAGCAAGAGATTAACTTGACTAGCTAAAAGAAACCCATGTAGTGGAATTAAACAAACCTACATAATAAGGGACAAAAGGATACTCAGTTATATACCCTTTGAACGTAAGAATCAGGCATTAAAGATCGAAGTACAGAGAGATACTCGTTCATTTGCTTCCTCCGGTTGCGCTCTACAGCAATGTGGGTCATTCTCTGGTTCTCAATCTCTTCCTTGTTCTTCCTGTTTCTTGCTCGACGTCTCTTGGCACGAGTAGCAGGAATGTTTTCCGGTAGTAATTCATCCAGTTGATGCAAGTCGGCGTCTTCTGGAGTGCAAGCTAGTCCAGTTTCATTGTTGTTGGCGTCTAGGGTTGGCTTATTGCGGTGCATTGTTTCATCCAAATGAGTCATGACCGTAGCAGGTGGCAGCAGTGGCAGATGTGGTGGTGAAGAGCTCCAATCTAAATGAAACTGACTTTCTGTTTGATTCTCGAGAAAATCAGAAAAGCCACTAAACTTTTCATCTTCATCATTGTTTTGATCTAGGCCAAAGTTGTCAAAGCCCCAGCTCCCTCCTAACAAGTTGTAGAGTTCTTTGCTGCCGTAGCTAAACAGGTCTTGTTGGAGAACTACAGCCTCTAAAGCCATTTATATATCTCTCTATTTCCTTATCCCTCTCTCCCTCTCTCTCTCTGAAAAGTGGGCTTTACTTTCAAATGCAAGAACGGGGAAGGACTAGCACAGGGACATCAAAGAAAGAAAAGTGATTTCGATGTTGTCTGAAGGGAGATGGGAAGCTTTTAAAGGGCTTAAAGGAATAAGTCTACAGAGCTAATGCATGTGAAACAATTCTGAAATGTAATTGGAAAAGAAAATGTCAAGGATGAATACCATCTCGTAGTAACGTACGAACACGCGCAAATGATTTATAAGCACATGCTCTTGGTAATATTAGTTTATATTTTAAATTTATATACTGAGATTAGGTTTCTTAAATTAAAAAGTCTTCCCATTATAGGTACAGTCAGGATCATTGGTCTATTTTACCCTGTCTCAGTTATATTTCTATCCTATTTCATAAATCTCAGTCATTCATTTATGTAGGATCCAAATAAATAGACGTAGAACTTACATAAATAAATGACTGAAATTCATAAAACAAGATAAGGACAAAATAAAATGGACAAAAGATCCGTTGCCTCATGGGTGGTGTATATGATAAGCAGTTTTCTTTTCGTATGAATGTAGTCTAAGTTGTATTTATTTTCTGGAAAACCCTAGTTCTTGACCTATGCTTTTGAGATATTATGGGACGACTTAATATGCCAGTTACGTACAACATGGGCAGTCATAAACTAAACCATGAACTGTAATAGAAATCAACCTTCGAAGTACCGTGTGGAAAGGAGAATGTGAAATAAGTAAACAGGCGTAAAGATAAAGGAGCGTGACATACAAACGCAATAAGGACCATGAAAATTTGTAATAGAACGTGAGGGGTGGGGCATCGTCATTTGGTAATAATACGGTCGGGCGTACCATCTCATTGAGATTCGCGAAAAAGTTAGAAAGAGCGTGAATTTTGTAGAATTTTGTAAAAGAACGAGACCCCAAAAAGAAAAACAAATAACAATTTTACTATATAACATTTAATACTTTTTATTTTATTTTATTTATTTATTTTATCTTTTTTTAATTTAGCTGTATTCTATATTTATTTTTACTTATTTTTATATTTTTATTTATTTATTTTTATTATTATTGTGATGTTTATGTATATTTTATTATTATCTATTTTAATAATTATTATTTTAATATATATCTTCTAAATATTTATATATTTTTTATATGGGTTTATTAAAAACATATTTTCCATGAATTTGAAGAGTAAGACTGGGTATTTTTGAATCTCTTCAAACTTTGCATATCAATTGAAATTCTACTTAAATGAAGATGAGGCTAAAATTTATGTAATATTTCTAAATGTAAAAGAGAACGTCCGCAAAAGTTAGATAGCTTTTGATTGCTAGAAAGGTTCTATTAGTAAAAATTTTTACTGCACCTTTGATTAAGATGAATAAAGACAATTAATTAAAAATAAATAATATAGATCATAAAGATTAAAATGGAAAAAATTAGTTTTAGAACCTATATTTTTAGGGTACTGATTTCAATTTATTATTCCTCTTTATACACCAAGTTATTTTTATATGTGCATTAAATTTTTGTACAAAACGAAAAGAAGAGTAGAGAAAGCTTACTTATTAAAGATGCGATACAATGTAAGGTATGGATATGTATATATTTCTAGTATAATCTTACAGCCTTCTTTTAACCTTTCTCTATACAGATTTGAATAGTATAACTTGTAATTAAATAAACAAAATTAATTACCAGTAAATATATAATTAAAGATCAAACATAACTTATGAAATTGAAGGTAATAAAAGTAAACAATTAAGATGAAATCGAAAAATAACGTTTAAAATAAAAATTTTAATAATGAGATAAAAGATAAAAGAATATAATGTAATAAGCATTTATATGTTTCAAGTTTCAGTATATGATTAGTGATAATTATATTATTTAACATAATCATAATTATCAAATCTTAAATTATATTTAAATAATTGAGTTTTTAGTAAATGACATAGTTAATAGTTGCACGTATTTTATCTTTTGTGAGAAATTTCAAATTTAGGATTAAAAACATTAACTTTTTATTTGATTTTACTAATTTTAGAAAATTCTTTATACTTAAAAAATTTTGTGGGAAGCTATCATACTCTAACCCGTCAAGAAGTTCACGTGATAAGAAAGCTGCAAAAAGGCATTAACGACATTCCAGTGATCAGTTTTCATGCAGGTCATGAAGAAAACGGGATCATCTCAACTCTGAAAACCTCATTTAAAGTCATAGATGTGAAATCAGGTATTTTTGTGTTTTTTTTCATTTCTACTCTTTCATGTTTGATCTTGGACGTGTAACGAAGGCTCCCGTTGCGCACTATAACCCAAAATTCATCTTCTTCACTAAATTCACAGAAAAGGGATGAGAAACGAGAGACAAGGTAATACTTGAGCTATTCGAGAAAAGACTAGCAAATTTGAAGTGATCTTTATGCCAATCAAAAGTAAGAAAAAAAAAGAGCAATACAGGATTTAAGAATGAGAATTGATAAAGAAGAGAAGATGAATGAAAGTTTGGGTTTTACGGTAAAAAAAAAAGGGGTATTTCAGTTTATCGATGAAAATTTATAGTATTCGAGTTTTTGGATTTAAAATAGAAGAATGGCTTGTTAAGTATTTAACTCGGAACTAATATCAAAATGAGTAATTGAGTCTAATGGAATGTGAATCCATAGCAATATAATGCAACATGGCAAAAATAGGCTATATGTGCAGAAATTAACGACATGAGTTCCGAAATTTTATTACGAGGTCTCTTACAAAATCTTTCAAAACAAATAAAGTTTAGTAAAATTAGTGAAATCGTATGAGTTGTATCTCAAAGTTTACTAATATCTAATTTGTCAGTTTCACTGTAACTCCCATTTATGTGACTCCATCTTACAATAATTTTTATCTTCATTCGTTTAAAATTATAAACTTAAACTAAGGTGACACTTGTTAGATTTTAGAACCAAAAACTAACTAAAAATAAATAAAATAGAAAAAAGATAATGTAAGAAATAATTTATTGATAGGTTGCACTATGCATTGACGTTAATAAACTTAGTTAATATATCGGTAAAAATTAACTAAACAAATCAAAAGTTTAAAGTTTTAAATCCTAATAAACAACAACTTTATCTTAACAGATAAAATTTTATCTTCTAATAGATAACAAATATTATCTTTACCACTCTATCTTACTACTCCCAAATTTTATCTTTAAATTCATCTTAGAGATACAAAGTTATCCTACAAAATGTTAGCTTAAGGTTTATTATTAATGATTTTGATGATAACTCTATAATATTTCAAAATTTAAATTAGATTTATTTCCTTGTATAGGTAATGATATAATTCTTAAAAGGAAATGATCTCATAGGATAAATGCTTCCTTTCTTATAGGAAGCTTCTTAATGAACTTACCTTATTAGAAATAATTCCACAATATTCGAAAGGATCTTGATAATCACATAATTCGAACAATTAGCTCCGATATTTTTACCAAAACTTTTCTCTTAACATCTGAATAGTGGAAGATTCTAGCAGAGATAATATCGAAGATTCGTTAGATACAATGTCAACTCAAAATAGAAATGAAGCAACGACTAGTTAAAAAAAAGTCTACTTAAGGAAGAGCCATTGCACCTACGAACGAGTCAGATTTTCGAAATACTTCAGCAGTATCAATACTCTTGAAAGTCGTATCAATTTCAAACATCTTGTGTCTTAGAAAGTAAATTCACTCTATTTGAGAGAGATTGTTATTCCTTGAAAGCTTACATTGAGTAAACTCTATATTCATTTTTTTTTAGAGCTTGTAGAGGATTGTTAAACACTGTGTGGAAGGTTAAAAACCTTGAAAATATGTACCTGAGAGCTTTGAGAGGCTTGTCAAAATTTACTACTTGGAGTTTTGATAGTAAAATACTCAAGTTAGGTACTTTGGGATTGGTTGTAGGCTTCATTATAAACCGAACCAGTATAAATCGACTGTGTTATTCTTTGTGTCTTCTTAACTTTTAAATTTCCGCATTATAGTATTTGTGTTTTCAATTTGCAAAGAGGCTCCTTCAGTTTTGTAATAGGCTCCTTCTATTTTAATATCGCAAGAGGTTCCTTTCATTTTTTAAAGATGATTAATAGGTTTCTTTCATTTTGAAAGTTAACAGGCTCTTTTCTTTCTTAAACGATTAACAGGCTCCTTTCGTTTTATAAGTTAACAAGCTCTTTTCGTTTTTTAAATGATTAACAAGCTCCTTTTGTTTTAAAAGTTAACAGCCTTCTTTCATTTTTTTAAGCGATTAATATGCTCATTTTATCTATAGACTCATTTTGTTTAGTAGGCTCTTATTGAATTGATAGTACTTTGCAATTTTTTACTTATAATTCACTCCCCTCTTGCTTGTGGTTGCTTTATCACAAAAGACTTGTCCTTGCATTAACATGTCCATTTAATTTTATTATATTACAGTAGTGTGGCATCATAGTAATCATTATATATTGACATAACATAACTTGTTTGATTGACGCTAAAAAGTAAATTCAATATCTTACACCAAACCCGATCACTTGTACCTTTAATTTAGTGACTAGTACAAAATACTTTTATAAAACTATATATTGTTACTTCATTTTAAAGTATGAATATTGTAAAATTATCTCAACTATAAATTTTGCAAACGTCAACTTTATATTTTATAAAATAAATTAATAATAAAATATTTCAACTTAATTTTATCTAATATTCTTCAAATAAGAGAATTATAATTTAAATGTTATTTCATGTGATTTGATATATTTTGGAACACAAAAAAGATAGAATAAGAGTGTTAGTAATTTAAAATTTTATTAATAAAAGCTTAAATGATTGTATTAATAAAAGCTTAAATGATTGTAAGTTACATGATAATTTTATTAAAAATAAAAAAGTAGTAACATTAAAATAAGAATGAAAATAACATTAATTTACCTTATTACAAGATTTTCAATTAAATTCCCTGCAATTTGTCAATACTAAGTATACTATACAAAAAACTAAAAATAATATCATCATAATGTAAAACATTATGTAAAGTAATTAGATAATAAGCATATAATTATTATTAAACTCATGAGTGGTAATGTTTAAATTCCCAAATCATAATAATAAGAATGAAATACCATATTATTAAGTTATATATGGTAGAAAATTAGGACATGATCAAATCCTACACATAACAGAGGAAAAACAATAGCTTTTCATTTGATTTTGTGAAAGTCAATATTACTTTAAATTTCATAACATGATTAATGCATAAAACATAATAAAGCTTGAATCATAAATTATACCTTATTATGAAGTTTGATCATTTTCTTGTCATTTCCTTTAAACCATTTCTAAGATTGTTTTATCTTAATCGCTATATTTGTAAATGTGTCTAGCCTCTATCAATATCTACACGAATAAGTTGAAGAAATTCTACATGTTATGTAGAGGTGTGTAAGTAAGAAATGTTAGCTCATTTAGAGCTTATGCCTACTTATGATATGATTGTAACCTTTTAATAATTTAATTTAATTCGAATTCTAATTAGAATTATAATTAGTCCTAATTAAATACTAGTTGAAGCCAAATAAGATTTAATATCTCATATTGATCCTTATTCATTAAATATCTCATATTTAACTTATTAAACTTTACAATCAAGTCCAAAGTAGTTTTGACTAATCTTTTTGTGTAGGATTTTCTTTGAATAATTCAATCCTTTTATTGCACATTGTTTCAACTATACATAGAACATAAAATCAATATCTACTCTATTTGAGTTCATCTATATTAGTTCTCCACCATTAGTAATTAATTTTATTAATGACATTTAAAAATTATTTTTAAAGTGTCATTTCATCTTGGTTACGTAATTTTCAAAGTAATACTAATCAAGTATGATGAAAATGATCCCTAATCACTCTAGGTTGATGAATCTTATATTAATCACTTAACTACCTATATATAGTTTACCATATATCCAATGAATACTGATGGAGTTCCCCTTGATAAGAATAACTCTTAAGTGATATTAAAATATGACAATCCTTTTATGGATACTTTAAAGATCTCAAGTTAAAAGATCACTAATCCAATTATTACAATGAAAATTTTCATAGACACAAAAAGTAATATATAAAATAGAATTTTCATATCGAGTCAATTCAGTTAACTTGTTCTTTAACAAATGCCCATATGTTTATTTAAGTATTTCTATACTTTAGTTTATGAGATCGACTGTTTCCTTCATAAGGAAGAAATAGAACTATACTAGTCTTTTTTTTATTTATTAATCTCTTGTTATAATAGAATAATGACAACGAATAATTTAGACATAATCCACAAATGTAATATAAATCTCATAATTATGATCTCATCATAATTTTATTTGTGATATATATTGATCCTATGGACTTTATCTTGTACCTTGGTTAATTAAATGAATATGCATATGATAAAAATATTTTTTAATGATTATATCACAATACTATAACTAACCAATTAGCTATAGTACATAAATCAACAGTATAACCCTATTCTCATATTATTGAAAATTTATCTTACCATATACATAAGTAAATGAGAGCTAAATAACCACAATAAAACTTATTAAGATAGTAAATACATAAAATAATAATTTCATTATTCATATTTAATAACTTTACCTACATAATCTATAGTTTTGTAAGCATGTATAAAACAACATCCATAAAATTCATAGTTAAATCGAAAATACTTTATGGAAGAGTACAATCAAAATAGTAATACTCAATTTGTGATGTTCTTATTCAATTTTTGTCTTACTTCTTATTACTGTTGTATATAATATGTTACCATTTTCATTACTTTAATAGTTAGATAATTAAAATCAAATGAGTAGTTGAAAGCAACTAAATATAAATATTTTTTCAAAATGATCATTATGAAGGTGTCAGCTATTCTTTTTTATTGCAACATAAATATTAACGTATAAATGACATAAAATATTATCCAAATAGGATTTGGTGACTTCTTTATAGTAATGTGAAATATGAAAATTATCATAAAATAATAAAAAGTATCTTCTATATTGTTTAAAAGGCTAGATTATTTATAAAAATTATTTTATTTAGTTTCTGATGAGTGAAAAAATTGTTTTGTAAGTTTCTTAAGCATGCCTTCATAAATTGAATTACAAGTTATTAGAAATTCATTTTAAAAAATTTATCGATTGAAGTGATCTTATTAAAATCATAAGAATATGATGTAGTTTATTTATTATATTAGTGTGGAATAATACACAAGAAAGGAGGTAAATTATGTATGATTATTTCTTATTATATTTCTTAATTAATGAAATGTTATCACAAATTCTCATAAAAAATTTCATAATAAATAAAATAATAGTTAAAAATAGTAAGGAAAGAGTGAAAAAAACTTATTTATTGTAGTTTAGTCAAATAACCTTTGGCTTATGTACACTCCTCAAACTCTACTTAGGAATTCACTAGGAATTCAATATTTTCTTCTTTCAATGAGTCATCATCTTGCTTTGTTAAGGGTGAAGAGTAAATTTTTAGAAATCTTGTTTAAGGTTTAGAGGAACCCTCACAAAGTGTACTTTGAGTAACTTCTCAAATTGCAATATTGTACAACCATAAAACTCAAAAACTTCCTCTTTTGCTTACACCAATACAAAAAAAGACTCAATTTATGTGATATAATGCACATTCATTCAAATTCTTTGTTTAATTTTTCAAGGCTCTTATAAACTAGTATGCCAAAGATTCTTCCCTTAATTTTATTGTAATTGTATCTAAAACTAACTTAAATAGTCATTAGACACATAAATTAACTACTATAATGGCTAATTTTTAGACATATTCAACTAACTAGACGCCTATATTCAACTAGCTTATGTCTAATTGGCCAGGGATTTTGGTAGTATATCCCCTAGCCTAGCCGACAACAACTATTTTGTAATATTTTGTTGCTTTGTTAGGCTAATCGAATCAAACCCTTATGGCCTGTTTGGTTCAAAGAATAGAATAGACAGGGAATAGAATAGTTATTCCAAGGAATAGAAAAGATGAGGAATAGAAAAGAATGAGTATTACTTTGTTTGGTTTAAGGAATGGAATAGATAAAGAATTTCTATTCCAGTGTTTGGTTTGAAAATATAAACTTGGAATAAGAAAGGAATAAATAACAAAAAGACCAAAATGTCCTTATTATTATTATTATTATTATTATTATTATTA
>JAOSBL010000007.1:3904692-3923636 GCA_027568915.1 Erythroxylum roraimae
ACAAATATACAAATTAAGTTAATATGCACAGGTAACTGAACTATTGAAAATATGCATTTATCAAAACATGATGAAGTCACGTATCACCGACGGTTTAGTCAAAACCGTCAGTAAATGAATGGTTTTACCGACGGAAGATATCATACCGTAGGTACAAACAACTGATTCTTATTTGCCGACGTCACCCTTACCGTCGGTAATGCGATTCCATTACCGACGGACTATATTTTCGTCGGTAACTTTGACCATTTACTTTAGTCATCGATTTAGACATACCGACGGTTGATCCGTTGGTGTAGTATACCGACAGTTCATATCCGTCGGTGATATTTCTAATCTACCGACGGAAACTTTTACAACTTTCCGTCGATACATAATAACAACGGATTATACTCTGTCGGTGGACCGTTGATAAAATACCGACGGATATATTTTCGTCGGTAAGTAATAGCGACAGCCTTGTTAACGACGGTTCCTTCTCTTGTCGCATTCCGTCGGTATTTATTATTCCCGACGGAAAAACCAGTTTTACCGACGGTATACTCCGTCGGTAAACGTCATTTTTCTTGTAGTGCAAACAGACGCTAATGCTTAACAAACAAACGTGTTAGGAGTTAGGACTCAAGAGGGTCCAAGAAATTGCTTTGGCAAGCAAATTCCATCTTGTGGGTTTAAGAAAACGTTTTTGTGAGGTTTAGTTTAGTTTCTAAGTTTCAATGATGTATAGAACAGTTTTAATCTTCTGGAAAATCATCATTTATTTTCTTTATAGAGTTGATCAGGTCGTGGAGTAAATTATTCTTATGTTTGGTTGTCCATTGAAAAGTTCTCATATTTCTTTCTTTTCATAGTAAAACAATTATATTGCCTATGATAATTTTGAAGGTTATGCATCTCTTTTACTGGGGTTGGAGAATATACTTTACCATTAATGAGATAAAGCCAAGAAGGAGGAGCAAGAGAGGAGTTACTTAAATGAATCAGTCTCTTCTAAATATAGTTAGAGTAGGCACTATGTACGATTGAAATAGAGGTGTGTTCTAAATTGCAGAGCTAACATCTAATGAAAACATTGGAATTATTCAATTCTATCTCTTGCCATTAAAGACAAGTCACAAAACGAAAGTAATCCTAAGAGTGACTTGAGAAAACGATACCAAGTTGTATTAATTTACTTTTTTTACTTTCAATGTAAAATACATTTTATATAATTGTTTTCCTAAGTTTCTGTTTATATTTTTCGTGTTGAGCCTCTGTTTTTGCATTTCCTCCTTTATTTATTTTTATATTACCATCTTTATTTAATCTAACGTTTTAACTTCACAAATGTGGTCAACAAGATCACTTGTTAATTAACCAGCATATGGTTACATTATATCCGCTCTTTTCAATACGTGGAAGCCGAAAAGTCATACGACTCATAACACACACTAGAAATGAGATATTTAGAAAAATGTGCACATCCCTGTAGGAATATCTAAAACAAAAAGTAAGAACAAACAATAACTTAAGCGTCTTATATAACTAAAATAAGAAGACATACAGAAATGATTTGTAGCTGGAAAAAGTAAATCCTTTGAAAGCCAACTTTAAAGGTATTTAAAGATACCGAGAGCTGCATGTCAATATTGTTGTCTCGGTGCTTGAACAATTTGACTAAACTGGTTGGTACATTTGAAATATCAAGTCCAATGGTAAATTTTGAATAAAGTAATCCAACAAATCAGTTTTCTATAAGCACTTGTATTTAAGAGCTCAACACCAATATCTGCACTCATTTTAATCCCTCTAGTCATATAAAATGTCTCTGGTTTCGGTCCTATTACACTAACATCTTACCATGTCTTTAATATATGCGTTCATTAATTGACATACATGCCTTCTTGTTATCTAACAATCCCTACTCTAAAGTATCTAGCATATTCCCAGAATCTATAAGATTTTCTGACCATCCTAAATCATGTTATAAGACTTTTGTGTTTCGTGAGTCACAAGGTTACTTTTCTTACAATGAAAATTTTCAAAATTAAGCAATGGAGAAATTTCGACTTAAATTTTAATTACTAACCGCAAAACTCTGTTATAAAAATTAAATTCAAGGAATTATTGTATCGGTATTTGTTAATTAGTTTAGGAAAAAAAAGTAGCATTTCATCAGTGCCCGTTTCTCTTTTCGAAATGCTAAGAACATGGGTCTTGACTCTCTTGCCCTCATTCTTCTTATCATTTGGTCAACCCTTTTAATTAACTAATTTTTTTGTTCAACTTCTCGCTTATGGCTAGACTCTCTTAAATCAATGTCTTAAAGCTTTTATAAGTGGCTCTCTTGCCCTCATTCTTCTTCTCATTTGGCCGCACATCATGTTCCCAAGTGCTAGCTCTCCACCATATTCTATCTACTTCTCAAAGTTACTTTACGGTACCTATGTCAAGTCTTAAAAGGGCTTCCCCCTCAGCTCCACTTGCTGCCTCTTCTTCCAAAGTTATGCCTATCTCCTTTTCAACTGCTTCCTATCCACCCTAACAAAACCTTGGAGCAAATTAGTTGGAGATGCTAGCCCAACGAAAAAACTCAAATACATTCCACAATCTTTAAATGGTATTGCCTAGATAATCACTCCACCTATTGAAATCGTACTTCCTAGAGTTGCTAGATAGATCTCTACCTTGATGGGGGTCTTTACTCATAAAAGATCCTCTTTCCCCATATGCAAAGTTGGAGATCATGTATGGAACTTAACAAACTTTAGATGAAGCATATTCCTCTATGGATTGATTTTCACAATATATTTTTAGAGTATCGGTCCTCCATAGGACTTAGTTACATGACAAGTTGGATTGGGAGGCCTATATGCCTTGACAAAACCACTACAAATCTTAAGATGATGAGTTTTGCCAAGATCTACATTGAGGTTGATAGTCCAAAGGAACTACAAAACTTTCTTAAGCTAAAATAACCAGATGATAATGGAAGTTTAGTGGATATATAGATCATGCTGAGCTATCCATGAAAAATTGGAAACAACTGCTAGAGAAAAATATGGAGTCTAATAAGTAATTAATCCAAAATTAGTAGGAAATAAGTAAGGATATAAATGAAATCAACACAAGTTTAAGTTATAAATGAAATCAACACAAGTTTAAATGTTTGGATTGTTGTTGAATCAACATAACTACCTCATACTTCCATATGCATAGTAAAGGATAAAACCATGTAATAAGAAATGATACAAAAGATATTAAAGAATAATCATTTGGAATTGAGCTACTATAAAACTCCTACAATAGTCTTTAATCCAACCAAAGGCAGTTAAGAACATCAATGATGTTGCGATGTGTTCACCACCATCTTTGCCCCCTATAGATGAAGAGTTTAGTCTTATAACAAAGAGGAAACTAGTTAGAAAACCTGAAATTAAGGTCAAACCTAGTCCTTCGTCCACTACTAAACGATCTTGGTATAGAACATTAGATACATTAAATGCCTAAAAAACAAAAATTTATCAAAGATATTTTTTCTATTAGGAAGTATTTTATATTAGGCATTTTGGACACAAAAATAAAAGGTCACTTGAAGGAGAGAACCTATTTTTTTGATAAAGGATGGACTATGTTTACCAATCACTAATTGCATTTTAAAGGTAGGATAATAGTGGCCTTTGATCATACTGAAGTTTAAATTATTCATTCTCACTTTTCAAATCTACTAATCCATATTCATGTAAGGATTCCTAGAACTAATAGTTTGCTTGATGTTACATTTATTTACACATCCAACTTTTCATTCCATAGAGCTCAGTTCACTTCCTAGACCTTGCATAATATTTGGTGAATTCAATAACACTCTCTATACTAATAAGGCAAAAAGTGTCATAGTATAAATCAAGTATCCATTTTTAACAAAGAAAACTAAAATTAATTTAATTGTCATGACTATTTTCTTAAACAAATAAATTCACAATAATAACCAAATTTATAATTAATCATCTTGATCAATCTTTTTTTTAATTTAAAATGTTTCCTAAAATTGTTCCATATTAAGCTAATTATAACAAAATTGATAAGCATAACAATTAATGCCTTCACCCACATTTAAGTTGTACATTACCCTAAGTGCACATACTTGTAAGAAAAATGAAAACATAGAAAAAAATTGTAAAGGAGATAAGGATAAATGGTACTCTCTTGATAATAAAATAATCTTTAGCCTTATCTAATGCTGTCAGTATTTTTTTTGGGTCAATGAAATCTAATCTCTATTCTAGCTTGTATGGACGCTCTATAGTTGGAGTAATATTTTCTATATAACTTATAAAATCCATCAATTATCAACCAAAATAAGATAATAATATCCATCATCTATGACTTTAAATTTTTTAAAGGAAAAACACATGTAGTAAACATCAACATCATGAGAAAAAGAAAAAAATAAAGACCCTAGAAACTAGAAATTTAAAATAAATATAGCTAAATCATTGGATTTCTCCTAACAAGTGTTTCTTTATGAGTTTTTAAGTTGTACTTAGTCACTAAGTGGAGCTACTAATTGAAGGAAATTGTGTGGATTTTCTCCATACTATCATTCTCAAAATAACGCTTTAATCGCTACCCATTGATCGTAAATGGCTTCCCATCCTTTCCTTCAAATTGAATGGTGTCGTAGGGTTATACTTTCATTATCAAGAGAGGTCTAGGCAATCAAGAATTTTAATTTATATAAAAATACTTTAAAATGGGAAGTAAAAAGTAAAACTTTTTATCCCAGTTTGAACCCCCTTTTTGGGATATTTTTATCTTGGAATGCCTTGGACTACTTCTTATATATTTAGGCATTTTCAGAGGATTCTCTTCAAAACTCACTAATCTCATTCAATTAGATAAACCTCTTCATTCCAACCCACTTGAATACAAGGTTAAGTTTCTTTGATGCCCATAAAGTTTGTTAAGATTAATAAAAAAAGGTGACATCCCTATTAGAGATTCGAAACCTGTCATATAAGCCTAAAGAGCACTATCAAGTTTCAATCCCCAATCCTTTTTAGAAGTATTAACCATTTTGTCTAAGATTTGTTTAAGCTCTTGGTTAGACACTTCGACTTGGCTACTTATTTGAGGATGATAAGTAGTGGAAGTTTTGAAAATGCACCTATTCTTTTTCAAGAGGGCTTTAAGTAATTCTATAAGTGGATACCATTTTCGTTAGTGATAGCATAAGGTATATAAAATCGAGAGAAGATGTTCTTCTTCATAAATTTGATGACACTAACACCAGTGTTGTTAGGCAAAGCTACAACTTTAACCCACTTTGATATATAATATACTTCCATTAGGATGTAAGTATTGCTAGAGGATAAATGATATGGCCCCATAAAGTCTATGCCCTATATATTGAAAAGCTCTAAACCTAATAACATGTTCTATGAAATCTTATGTCCTTTTTTCATATTTCATGTCCCCTGACATAGGTCATATGTAGTCATAAAGCTCTTAAAATCCTCAAATAATGTAGGCCAATAGAACCTACATTGTAAGAATTTAGCTACAATCTTGTCATCACCATGGTGTCCTCTATAGGGAGATGCGTGGAATTAGTATAAAATATGTCTCATCACCTTCTTAAGCACACATCTCCTTATAACCCCATAACTTGAAAACCAGAAAAAAAGGGGATCTTTCTAATTGTAAAATTTTATTTTTAAGATGAATTTTTTCCTTCGATGATATGAAATATTTGTAGGGAAAATGTTAGAGACATGGAAATTCAAGAAATTTGCAAAACCATGAGGCTTCATTATGTTAAATAGCCCAAAGCCTCTCATTGGAAAATCAATCATCTATATGTTCTTTATCTACATGATCTCCTTTTGCCAGTGTCAACATATCTACCACTAATTTCTTTGACTCTTTCTTGTATTTTATTTCCAAGTTAAATTCCTACAAAAGAAAATTCCAACAAACGTGTCTTAGTTTAACATCCTTTTTTAGATAAGAGATATTTCAACATTGAATGATCAATATAAGAATTACGACTAGAATTTCTTTCTTAGTGGTACCATAATTAATCTAGGAATCATTAATAACTTTATTAGAATAATATACAACATGATGTTTTTATCCTATTTTTGACCTAAAATAGCCCCACTACATAATCATTAGCATTACACATTAGCTTAAAAGGGAAGTTCCAATTATGAGCAACCATGATAGGACCCAAAGTTAGCCATTTTTCTACTTATTAAATTCAATAATAAATTCATTAATAAGCTCAAAAGGAGTATATTTTTACAATAACTAACAAGAGGTAGCTTTTTTATAGAAATATTTTATAAAATTAGGGTAAAATTTAACATGTTTAAGAAAACTACATACTATATAGACTAAAATTGGAGGTGGTAATCTCTCTATATTTTCCATTGTAGCATGATCCACTTTAATCCCTTGTCACAAAATTCATTGTTACTAATACTATTCCTTCTTGTACCATACAATGACATTTTCTTAATTAAGCATTGAGTTTGTGTCTTCACATTTTTGCAAAACCTATTTCAAATTACATAAGCAAGCATCAAAGGAAGACCCAAAAATAAAAAATTCATCCATTAATATCATGAATGATTTATTCACCATATTAAAGAAAATAACCATTATACATTATTGGAAAGTAGCTAGAATGTTGTACAATCCAAAGGCCATCCTCCAATAAGTAAAGGTACCATAAGTAAATGCAAAGTTATCTTCCTTTGTTCTTATCATGTAATAGGGATATGTCTATATCACTAATATCCATTAAGGAAGTAGTGAAAGTCATATCTTTCCAATCTTTTAGGAAAGTAAACAAGCCATTAGCACTTCAATCAGTAAGACTAAATCGATAAACAATAAAAGGAAGTGATCCTTCCAAATGGAAAAACAAAACTTCATATAACTAATTCACATCCTTCACCTAATGATAGTCATAATG
This sequence comes from Erythroxylum roraimae, assembly GCA_027568915.1. Classification (NCBI taxonomy): domain Eukaryota; kingdom Viridiplantae; phylum Streptophyta; class Magnoliopsida; order Malpighiales; family Erythroxylaceae; genus Erythroxylum; species Erythroxylum roraimae. The sequence goes on from JAOSBL010000007.1 coordinate 3,911,654, forward strand.
AAGATCAACTCATCTTTCTCATTATTTACTACAATTATGCCTCCTTTATTTGGTATAACAAACATAGTAATCATTAAAGAGCTATCAAAAATAGGGTTAATGTTTCATATATATAGGAGTTCAATTATCTTAAAATGCACAACTTCTTTCGTATTTCAATTAAGTCATCATTTTTTTTCTATACTGGGCTTAGATTGTCTTTTATAAGGATTTGATGGAAATAAAAAAGATGGACTAACCTTATGAATATCTAAGATTGTCCATACAATCATCATCTTTTGCTCTTGTGGTATCCAAAGCAACTTATCTTCCTGAACAAAACTTAGAAAAGAAGAAATAATTACTTGATAAATATTATTTTCTTCTAAATATAGGTAACATAAGTGAGGAGGCCATTACTTCAAATTAAGTAAAAGTGCTTCTTATATAGATGGTAGTGTTTTAGGCTTTTCTTCTCCTAGGTCTTCAAAAACATGAGAAAATCGGGGTCTATTGCCTTCCCTCTCTAACCTACAAGCACAATCCACAAGGTTTGAATCCTCATCTTTAACATTAAGTCTTAGAGCTAAACATGTTTCCAAAGGGTCATTATAGATAATTTAGGTATTTCATCGTGCACCATAGAATTAATAACATCCATTTTGTAACACTCATCATTAAGGGCAGCCTTTTCAAAGCCTTAAACTTCTCTATCTCCTTGCCCACTCTCAATGTCAACCTACCCTTATCCACATCAATTATTACCCATCTAGTAGCCAAAAATGGTCTCTCTAAGATAATTGAAACCCTAATGTCTTGCTTAATATACCTATTACCAAGAAATATGTCGAAAAAGTTAGTTTCCTACGTTAGTTAGTAGGTCTTTACTACTCCAATTAGGTACCTAAAAGACGTATCAGTTAGTTAGAGCAACATTGATTTAGGATTGAATTCTCCTATTACAAGCTTCCTAAAAAGAGATAAAGGTATAAGAATAATTCTTTCATCTAAATCATATAAGAAATTATAAATAATGGAAGCACTAAAGTGACATAAAATAACAAAACTCTATATATTCTTTAACTTTAAAAGTAGCTTTTTTTTGCAAAATTTAGCTATACTTTTCAATTAAAGGTCCCATAACACACTTCTCTGGTTTGTTTTCATTAGAGATGATTTCATTTAAAAAATTGCATATGATGACATCTAGTCTTATGCTTCAACAAAGAAGATGTTAATATACAACTTCTTGAAGATATCAAGGAATTTCTTGAATTTGTATTCAATATCTAAGGGTATGGAATGAGGATCACGTAAGGTTTGATAGTGGGTTAAGGCTTCACCTCAAGACTAATGCTGGATTGAGAAGAAATTGGTGTTGATGTGTTTCTATTCACTTTGTCTTCTTAAGGCTTATTTAACTTTTACACTTCCTCTTTTTTATTAGTTGCAACACACATTATATGTTTTGATAGTCCTTAGTATGATAACTGCCCTTAATCTCTGAAGTTTAACTTTATGTTAATAGGATGCTTTCTATGAACTCTTTCACCTTCCGTCTTGTTTCATTTGTACCTCTAAGTTTTGAATGGATTCAAAATTCAAAATTTCTTCATTTTTAACTTGGCTTAATTAAGACTTAAGTTTCTCTCTAAATCATCCAATTTTGCATCGATGGAAGACAAATATTGCTTAAACTTCTCTTCCATCCCATTTTTATATAAAGATGGTGTTTATTGAAATAGAGGTCGTTTTTAAAACCTAAGTGGTCCTATAAGTCTACATACTCTAGCTCCTTACTCTTTTCTCCTTATAAAAGAATTTAAGATGATTTATCCATTTTGTCCTATAAGTACTAGAGAAAATATTATTTTTAACCCCTGGTTTTCCCTTATAAGAAATCTTATAGTTTATATCTTTATAGTAATTTAAGGTCGACTTACACATTTATGCGCGCATAGGATTGCCATCTATGCATCTCCATTACCCATATCTCTGTTTAATAAGATCTTCATCTGGTTGGAGATATCCACAACTTATGATTCCAAGTCTGAAGATGCTTAAACCTTATAAAAGGAAGCTTTTGATTTTTCCTTTACAACCTTAGTTGACGAATTCTTAGCCAAGGTCTTAATGATCTCCCTGATATTCTTACCAATTTTTGTAGAAATGGTCCCTTTTATAACTATGTTAACAAAGTCTAACATGTGAAAGTGATATGTTCACAGAAGAATTACATAACCAACTGTAGCGAATATTAATGGTATAGACATTGGCTAAGCAAAGCCCTATGTCTCTCCTATGCTTCATGTAATGCTTCTCCCTCTTTTTATGTAAAAATCTTAATTTGCATTCTTAGCTTAGTGATCTTATTTGAGGGGAAGAATTACAAAAAAAAAAAAAAGACGTTTGGTCTCACTCTTTAAAAAGGCCCATATTGATCAAAAGCAATCATGTCCTCACTTGATCTCTCATACAATAAGGAAAGCATATGATCTAGAGTTCATCCTTAGTAAGGCCATTCATTAGAATTTCGAGGTCATATAATAAAAATGGTGTATTCCCCATGTAATCCATTAAAAATAGGGAGCAAGTGAAGATGGACTTGTTTTAACTCATAATTTCATTAAAAGTTATACGCTAAAGATGAACTATAATAAGGCTTTGACTTAATGGAGATTTGTTTAGGGTTTTAAACAAAACATGAGCATATTAAATAGGTGTTTAGGAATTAATAGCTATAAACCTAGAGATGTTTTAGAAGTTTTAAACCTAAAATGGACATATTAGAGAGATGTCTAAAAATTAACAACTAACAATCCTAGAAAGGGATACAAATCTTAAACAAATTTAAAGATCTAAGTGAGGTATTTAAGAATTAACAATTACAAATCTACAAAGATATCTAGAATTATAAATAAATATGAAAAATCCTAGAGAAGTATCTATAAACTAATAACTTTAGAAATAGAGAGGTATCTAGTGTTTTAAAACTAAAATGAAACACATAAAAAGGTACATAGGGTTGTGGATTAAGAAAAAAAATATGGAGAAGTATCAAACATAACTGGAAATGAATTCACATATATGTTAAAATAAACCAAACATGTAAATCTTTTTGGTTTATCTTTGAAATGTCATCACATTATGTTAATAAAATTTAGGGTATTGAGCTTGATAAATTGGCATATACTACATATTTCAGAAGTACTCATTTTTCATTTCTTCATAAATTAAAAGTCCTTCATCTTTAACATTTATCCTTATGCTATTTTCTCAACAAAAGTTAACATTTCAATAATGATGAAATAATTGCAAATGTGCTACTTACAAACTTAAAAAATGATCCTACACTTTGACATTTATCACTGATGGTATGAAAAGATAATTTCTTTTTACATTTTCTACTTTAGAAGAGATCTTTTGACTTCTCTTATCTACTCAAGTTCTCAATCATTTTATTTCAGAACATTTTTATTTTCAAATGTCATTTACATAAAATAAATTTAAAATTTGTATATAACTATTAAAATTTTGTATGATTAATTTGACAAGTATTGCATAAATGAAAATATTGATCTTTAAATTTTCACTCTTTCTAAATATATTTCGACGTAACAAAAAAAAAGTAACAACCTCATTAGTAGAAATGGTATCACCTATCACTAGAAATTCCCCCATAAACAACCTTCTCAATTAGTGTGAATTGGCCATCACTTCCTACCTATTTTAGCAAAACCACCTATTACATCCTTTCCTACCTTCCTATTTTAGTCTAACAGTTACTATTAATGGTAACATATCAGAGAGCAGGAAGAAAAAGACCCCCTCTAGACTCCCTTCATAAACTTCAATCCAGGGACTCCTTTTCACCTCAAAACTCTACCAAACTACTTGATAACATAGTTGTTACTGAGGTACATCATGATTCGTAACCTAAGAATTTAAACCAAAGTTAAGTGGTAGTAGGAGATCCTGATTATTTTTGAAGTTTGCAGTATATTAAACCATATGGAGAAAAAGCTCCTATATCCCCTCCTCCTGAAGTCCTTCAATAGGGAGCAAAGAAATGGTTGGCTATTTCATGGAAAAAAAGATTGAATTTTTTCAACTATGCAACAATGGGCCAATAAAACCTGGAAAAGATGGGGGATTGTTAACACCTTGGTGAATGAAGATTATTTTTCATCTTCAAGTTCTCTTACGAGGAATGGCAGGCCCCTAACATGTCTATGGAAGGCCTTTATTGACTAGGAAATGGGTCCATGTTTTTTTTTCCTTGAATAGAATCCCCATTTGGGTTAATTTCCACCTTTTTCCCTTAATAAAAGTCCCTATAGGACTAGATGATAAAGTGACTAACCTGAGTAGAATTATATTCCCACAAATATATGTGGAAGTGTAAATTTAAAATGAGCTTCTAGAGCATTTGAAGATAATGGAACTTGATGATAAAGGTACCCTTATGAAAGACCTAGTGGAAGTATCTTATCTTTAGAGAGCATTAAAGAAGGGAACTTTCAAAGACTAGAGACTTAAAAAATTCAAATAGGGCAACGCCAAGATCTTCAGGAAGCCTAATACAACTAACATAAATAAATGAGAACATAGTTACCACCTCAAAAAATTAGGTAGTACAGACTAAGCAAATAATAAACCAATAAATTATAAACCTAAATAATGGATCCAATCTTAACATTAAAAAGCCTAATGGAGGTTCACTATAAGGAGATGATGATACTGCATTCCAATATTTAGAATTTATGATATAAGGAAACACTCAACTAATAGGAAAGCAAATGAAGATCAATATAGGAAGAATAATAAGGCTTATAAAGTAGCTGATCTCTAGGAAAATTCAATTCCCAAAAGCTTAGGTATAGAAATTAGTACTAGTGAAAAAAGAAACAAAACCAAGCATTAGGATGAGCTTGTTAGTATGGAATATTAGGGGTTAAAATTAACAAAATAAAAAATTTTCTTTTAGAGACATTCTAGGTCTAAAAAAAAAGTCTCATGTCATTGGCCTTATAAAAACAAAATAAAAGTTAAGCAATTCCACAAAGGATTGCCTTTTTTGTAAAAGCATTGGATTAATAATAGTAACCATGCAGCTTATCCAAATGGAAGAGTTACATTGTCTATTGATCTGTCCTCCTATAGCCTCGTACAATAGAGCTACGAAAAATAATCTATTCATTTTGAATTGATCCTTAAGTAGAAAAATTATCCTCAAGTAGTGACTATAATTTATGCAAGTAATTGGGAAGTACTAGAGAAATTCTTTATGGCTAGAATTGAATATATTAAGAACCTTAGTAAACTATCTATGTTTATTAGTAGGTGATTACTACTACATAATGTCTTGTACTTAAACACAAGGTAATAGTAAAGGAATCATGTTTATATAGCATAAGCTCATTTATATGACTATTAGCTTATATATAGAGGATTTAAAATTTGATGGAGCCTTTTTTTTTACCTAGAGTAACAATCAGAATGGGAACAAGCTACTTCAAAGGAAATTAGATAGATGTCTTATTAATAGGAATTAGTTGAGAAAATTCCCTAATAGTTACACTCACTTTGGGAATCCCCTAATCTCTAACCATTCTTATTTGATGGTTGATTTGTATATAAGATCAAGAATTAGTAATGCCTCCTGTAAATTTTTTAACTCCCTATTCTATCACCCTATGTTTGATCATACAGTTTCTTATAGAATATATCTCCAAGTTAGAGGCTCTTAGGCTTATTAGTATGTTCAAAAACTTAAAAGGATTAAGGCCAAATGTATGTAGCTTTTGAGGAACAATCTTTACCCTTTGATCCAAAATAAGAAAGAAGTCCTTGATGCAATGAATAAGGCTTAAGAAGCCTTAGTACTTTATCCTATAGGTTCTTCACTAACGGTAGTAGAAAAAGCTAAGCTTAAAAATTATTACAATATCTTAGACATTACAACTCCTAATCAAGATAAAAGGAAAGAATTCTTTGATTATAAGAAGGAGATAAAAAATCTAAGTATTTCCATAGTGTAATCAAATACAGGAGAAATAAAAATAAGACCCTTTCTTTGAAGGATTATAAAGCGAATAGTTTCAATGGTCATTGCAAACTCTTCCTGATGTTATCAACCTCATTCAATGTTCATATATGCATGGGAGGACTATAACATACAACATAATGCTGGCACATAAGGTTTTCGAAGGATATAGCACCATTTATACCTTACAGATTGAATTTGTCAAAGCATTTGACAATGACAATTGGAAGTTCATTTTAAGCTCCCTTCAATTGCTTAGATTTCCTAACAAGTTCATAAATTAGATAAGAGCATGCATCACTTTAGCTTACTATTTGGTTATTGATAACAGGGAACTATCCCAACGCTCAAAACTGGCTAAGGTCTTAGATAAGGATACGTTTTGTCTTTATAATCATTTGTTGTCACAATGGAAATTCTTACAAGAATCACCAATGTAATAATACCATTAGCTTCAAATTTGGTTATATCCTAACTTATATTTGTTGATGATCTCATTATGCTCAATGGTGTAGATGTAAATTCAATAAATGTACTTATCAAATCATTAGAAAAGTTTAAAGAAATCTCATGCCTATCTTATAACCCTCTAAAAAGCTCATACCATATGCCCATCTCTTCTTATACTGGTGCAGGTTCAATAGAAATTTCCACAGGAATGGAAACTAAGCTCCCTCCTTTCAAGTATTTGGGAGTTCTAATCTATTTAAAGAGATTAAGCTTAGCTTAATACACCCCCATTAATAAACACTATTGAAAGGAGGATCTTATCTTAGTGCAATTCTCTCTTATGGAGAAAAATTACAGCTTGTAATCTTAATTTTGGTAATTTACATACCTATTATACTAAAATATGGTACTATCAAGTGAAGTAAATCACTTGTTAATATAGAAATCACGTAAAATATATCAAATCCACAAGAAGGGGGGGTTGAATTGTGTAATCTTTTCAAAAATATTAATCTTTTGAGATTTCTTGAATTTCTTTACAAAATTCAAATGATCACAAAAACACTTTACTAAAGTTAATAAGTAATGCAATCACACGTAATATTATCTACTTGTCTAATAACAAGAAAATTAAAAGATAAAGGTTAGAGAATAGATGCCGCGATTTTATACTGGTTCACCCCAAACCTTGGGCTACGTCCAGTCCTCAGAGTTTGTATGAGATTTCACTAAACTCTTCATCTTTATAAGTATTCTTTCTACACTTCCAGAGCCTCTTCAGGTCTCGCTCACAAAGTATTCTTTATTTGCTATCTTAGCCTCTCCAGGCTCTAGCCTTTCTTTCTCTCTGAAGATATTTTTGAGCTTCATGTTACAATAGTATTCGCTCTCTTTCTTTTGCACTTTGAATACAAAATTTCTCTAAGTATTGTACAATCAAAATTTTCTCTTGTAAAAGCTTTATTTAGTCTTCAACTAGAACGAGTATTTATAGCCTAAGTCTCCAACTGTCTTCTTGAGAAATTGTTGCTTGAATCTTCTAGAAACTGTTATTAGTTGAGTCCTGTAACTAACTCCAACTAACTGACTAATGTTCTAGAATATCTTCCGTTTGTATCGTCTAGGATAATACTTCTTCTGTTATCATGTTTCGTCGTATATTGCACTTCGTCTGGTGTTGCGCTTTGTCTGGTATCATGTATCATCTATTGCTGACGTATCGTCTGTGATGACTAAGTGTTACTTTCATTTTTCTACACACTTAACAGACTTGTCAAAACAGTTCATACATTTCTAAGATTATTATTATTTGATTGTCATCAAAATTAATAGAAGTGAAGTCTTCTTGACTTAACACCAAGAGGTACAATGAAGGAGCTAGATAGAATATAAAGGGTTTTAAGTTGGAATGGCACAAGTAATACCAATAAAATCCCAAGTGTACTATAAAGCATAACATGTTTACCTAAAATGCAAGGGGGCCTTGGATTGAATTTAACAAGAATAGTACCCAAGAGAGTCAGAGGAAAAAGGTTGTAGAAAATATATATAGACAAAAAAAAACTTATAGGTGAAATGAATTCATTCTCACTACTTGAAAAATCAAAGCATATGGATAGTGAAGCCTAAACACTCATAATCTAAATCATTTCAATTCATCCTAGGCATAAGATCTTTAGCTCATCCTCATATGAAGTACAAAATTGGTAATGGAGAGATCATTGACTTTTAGTTTGATATTGGCACTCTATAAGTCCTTAATACACCATGAAAAACTTCCAAAGACTTAAGTTTATTGTTCCTCTCAACACCAAAGTCAAATCCATCATCTTGAACATTTCCTAGTCATGGCGTTTTCATTCTAGAGGCTTTCAAAATATCATCTGCAATTGGCCTCATTATTCTCAAAATAGTAACACTAATGAATGCTTATAATGACTAATGGATAGGTTGTAACATCCCGTTCCCATACAAAGGGTTAGAACCCAAAAATACAGTACATGTGAGATCAATGAGAGATCAAGAAAATTGCATTTTCATACTCATGCATATTGTTAACATATACACACGTATATGTGAATTTTTGCCATATTAAAATGACTGTACATGCATTCATTGACAATTGCCAGGTATAATTGATTATAAATGTGATTATGTGATAATTGTGAATTGATTGTATTGAAAATCGAGGTGGAGAATATGTGTATTGATTTGGAGTTTTTGGTGAATTTTTGGGGAAAATTTTCGAAAATGTTGGGTATTACTGGACTAGGAAAAATGTCAAGTGGCAAGATAACTGATAAATGGTAGTAGAATTTACCGTCTTATGAAAATGGAAATTTTGATAATTGACTCTGGGATTTATTTACAAGTGTCATTGAAAATTGAGAGAAAACTAGATTAGAAATTGGAGACTTTTAGACTAGTTTTTAATAAGGGTCCAAATGGGACCATAGGAAGGTGACAAGTGGCAGTGACAAGTGTCACTACCACTCACCACTCCTCTCTCTCACGATCCTTTCACTTGAAAGACCAAGTAAATGGTTTTTCTTTCATTTTAAGTCTTGCTTTTCTCTTCTTCTTCGTAACTTTTCCATTTTTTCTCCAAGTTTCTTCTCCTTCTTCATGATTTTTGCTACCTACCATCACCAATGTTACACCTTGCTTTCATCTATTAATTGCTACTTCCATTTTGTTGTTTCTCCCATTTTCCATAAGAAAAACCTAGCCTACCCACCTTCAAGATGAAGATCGCGTGATGCTTGGGAGCTAGGGCTATATGTTGGTCTTGAATAATTGGAGCTAAATCAAGTAAGTGGCTTGTAAATCTTCATGGGTAGTGTTTAATTAAGCTTTTAGGATGATAGTTAGAGGTTTAATGACATGAAATGGTGTTGTGTGTATGATGAACATGAGTGATGAATGGTTGATGAAAATCTGTTGTTTTTGTAATTGTGAATGATCATTGGTGACCCATAATTTTTTATAGAGATGTTTTGGAAGTTGGATGATCCATATAATGGTATTAGAATGAGTGTAGAAAATCAATCATGAATGGGTTAATGAATATGTTCTGTTTTTGGTTAATGATCGAATATAGATCATGAATTGATTTGTGAATGAAATTGAGTTTAAATGGAGTTGAGAATGAGGAATAGATAGCGTAGAAAAGATGATCTTTGTATGAGTTATGTTAGGGTAAGATTTGCAAACAAAAGTGGTAGTTGATCTGGAAAATTTGGCAGCAGCATGATCTCTAAATATGCTTCTGTGTTTTAGCCATAACGTTTTCTCTAGTTATCAAAATAAGATGAGTTTAAGTTCAAATTAAAATAAAGACAAATTTCTATATTTGTCATGAAGAACTCGAAATTGAATTCTGTCTCTAAGAGTTTCCAAATTTAGCTTGAAGTTAAGTTTGTGGATTCTATCGTGGTTTGGAACAGTCTATAGTGTTTTTAGCATAACCTGCAGAATATCGAACCAAATTGCATGAAATTAGTCTCATTTGAAACTTAAGACATAAATGAACAATTTTTTAGCGGCATTTTTTGCCTAAATCCTTCATTTGCCCTGTCAAAATTGCCATGAAACATTGACCCGAAGGTTTGCTTTCAGAAGAGCCAGAATGAAGTTTGAAAAAGAGGGGAGTGCATGATTGTGCACAAGCACGCTCGTGACTCTCAAGGGTCACAATGGATCTCACCATCGTGAACAAGCACGATGGTGACAGTGGAGAAGCAATTGGCACGATCGTGCATAGTGAAGGCGCAGTGAAAGTTGATAGATGTGAACATCCTTTGATCTTTTGGCCATAACTTCTTCTCCGGGCTTCCAAATGACATGGGACTTGAACCATTGGACTCGTAAGACATTGATCTTCATATACACCAAAAATTATAACCATATAAAATCATTTGGAAGAGAATGATTGATTGAATTGGAACGAAAATGATGAACAATTCTGGAACTTCATGACTGGAGTATTATCACTGACCATGCTTCGATGTTTTGACAATAACTTGATCTATCACGATCCAAATGAGATGATTCTTGATTTATATTAAACTAGAGACATAGACTACAATTTGTATGAAGAGATCGAATTTGAATTTTGTCTTTAGAAGTCCAGATTTTTGAATTAATGCTGAGTATAGGATATTATTTTAGCTCATGAATAGTCCGAATTAATTGTAATATAACATTTGGAGTACTGAATTAAATTGAATGATCTTGGTTTCATTAGAAACTTAAGACAATGGGGAACATTCTTCTAGAAGAATGTATTGTCAAATTACTTCATTTGCATTGTCTAATTGATCATGGAAAATAGACCCAAAGGTCTGGAATTTAGAGAATTTATAAGAAGAAATGACAGTTTTGATAATGTGTGATCATGTAATGTTGGAAGAACTTTAATGAGTGAAGACATGTGTTTAATGTAGATGAAGTGGTCCATATGATTAAAGTTGTGATTCAAAAAGAGAAGCAAAGTGTATCTAGTAAAAATGAACGAGAAATGAGTTTTTATGAAAGCAAATGATGCAAAAAAAATCGATAATGTGATAAAATGTGAAATTTGATAATATACCCGGGATTGTCATGAACATGCATTGTGCATATTCCATATACACACGTGTGCATAAATGAATGCTTAAAATTGTGCAAAGTTATTAATGTGTGTGTGCAATGTGTGTATTGCATAAATGGGTTGTGCAGGTTAAAAGTCCACATTCAGGCGTTTCTAGAATTTGGAAGCAAATGTTAATCTAGAGCGTACTGTGAGTAGACCGAGATGGTCTCACTTTATTTTTTTTATTTTAATTTTGAATTAATTGACTTCTGAATGACTATATGAATGTGATTGATTGTGTTGGTTTTTGGACAGAAGGTCCGATGAATGTGATGTATGAATGAAATATTGAAGTGCTCCTTGTATGTGAATTTGATGAAAGACGTCATACATGACTTGGTTGTTAAATTTTGGACTTAGTTCCGAAGGAAAATGTGATCATGCATATAATGAAAAAGTGATACTCAACTCTAATGTTAAATGTCGGACTAAGGTCCGATGATATGTGAATGTGATTGCATGAGTATATGCAAATGTGAGTGAGGCATTCCATTTCATGAATGCATGAAACACAATGGCAGTTGTAAACAGGGTAGCCACCAATCATAGCTTAAAGCTCAAAGTGTGAAAAAGAGCCTTGAGCTCAAAAGCGATTAAGAGCCTAAGGCTCACTACGTAAAATGAGCCTTGTATCCCCATCGGATAAGGGACAATTAGTTATGAGCCCAGTATCCAATAGATACGGGATAATTTAGGCACTCGATCATGACAAAGTAACAAATGAAAAGTGGGTCTCAAGTGCACTTCATATGCATAATATGAATGATTAAAGTGTGTTGAATGTGAAACGTGAAATGTTGTGAATGTGAATTATGTGTTATGTGACTGGGTGAGCCATCGATGATGGTCACTCACTGAGTTCGCAAAACTCACCC
>JAOSBL010000007.1:3932637-3945699 GCA_027568915.1 Erythroxylum roraimae
ACGTGTGTTAAGGACTTCACACCGTGTTGACTCTTCTGATCCTTTTTGACTCCTTTTTCTCCTACAATATAAAATAAGAATTTGCCGTATCAATTGTCCTTAGAAAAATTATAATGTAATTAATGTCAATTTACACAATTTTACTAACAAATTGCATAAAACGTAAACTCACATTAAGGAACTAATTTAAGCACAAAATCAAGCATTAAGAGTCAAAAAGTACATTAATAAATATGAAAATACAGCCAATTAATATTGTAAACTTGGGCTCAATCAGCCTCCAACAATAGTAATTTAAATGTGTTTTGCAAATGTTTCCTTCAATATTACTCTAGTAAAAGGCTTAAATAGGTCGATGAGCTATTGTTCATGATCTTACTCCTATAGCATGATGGACCACATTAGTTTATGATGTTGTATCCATTGAACAGAAATTGTACAAGCTATAAATTATCAACCAATTAAGTTAATCATCATAACTAACATACAAATTGCCTGGTTTGTTTCAATATCTACAGTGAAAGTCTGTAAACCAAGAATATTGTACAAACATCAACATCTTCCAACCAACAATACAAGGGTATATTTCATTTACAATTCAAGCCGTTGATTAAATTCAGAAAATATGAAATACCTGTCAAAAGAAACCGAAGATAATCTTTGGAGATAATTGCAACCTCTCACCGATCAACAACAACCAATGATTCCTAAACAGAAACAAAGAAACAGGTTAAATTATTCGAAAGGATCCAAAACCCAATGAAGTTTCGTGCATTTGCAAGCATCAAGCATTACAACAGTTTCAGATAAGTGACCAATGCATTTAAATTTTTAAGAATCAAATTGCCATATGTTTGAAACACCTTATGGAATGAATGGATACAATTCAATTCCATAAACTAAACTGATATTGTTCAAACACAATTTCTGTTGAAGTAATGAATTTATCAATGAACCGTATATAACTCAGAAGTTTGGAAGATAACATGTTCAAGTACTCGAATGATAACATGCAACATTTTCTAAGTCATTTATATGCATTCATGTTCACATTTCCATATCAATTTAACCCTCTTCAACACTTCCTTCTTCTCTGGTTAGGGAATTTCAACAGCTATCCAACCATAATGGGACAATGCATACACATTATGGAACCTAAAACTACAACAGGTCCTAGGAACTAACATTATTCTCACCTATTTTGCATACAACAAAACCCCAAAACAGATCAGTCTACAAATCCCCAACCAAATCCCCACATTCAATCTTGCATCATCAAAACACAGAAAAGTGAATCAACCTCCCAACCAAACTCCTTCTTCCCGAAAGCAAAACCAACAAACTTGAAACCCCACAGATGAAGTAAATTCAAAAACCCAGTGGGCATGCATTGCTGGATCCGAACAAAAAGTGGGTCTCTAGGTCAACGAGAAAATGAATCATAAGAGGGACAAAGAGTAGAGCAACCACTTGTGGGTTAGAAGAAGACGACAATGTACGAATGATTTGTGCAACCAGAGTTTCGTTCAAGCAAGGAAGACCAACATTTTTCTAGCATAGAATCAAATACTTACTTGACCCTGGAGAGACGAACGTCTTAGGGAAGAAGGGCAGCGTGCGAGAGGGAACGTGCGAGACTAATTGCATAAGGGAGAAGGAGATAATGTGCTTTGCGATCCAAGAGAGACGAAAAGGAGTTGGGGACAAACAGAGACGAAGGAGTCGGGGACGAAGAGAGGTGAAGGAGTCGAGGGTTAGTTGTGTAAAAATGAAGCGTGTTTTGTTTCGGAGACAGGGACAAGCGTTTCTGTGCTCCGATTTTTGAAGGAACAAAAATGCTTGTCCCTAACAGCCGGGGACGGTGGATAATAAATCAGGGACAGTAACCAAACAGCAGGTGGAGATAGGATTTTTATGTCTCGTCTTCTGTCCCCACTAACAGGGACAGCAACCAAACACAGCGTAAATAAGCACTTGTTGGCCGGCACCCCAACCTTATCCTTTCATTTTAGTTCTTTATTGTTTCATTTTTTTTATTATTGCTTTCCTTTGAGTACCTTATTTTTTTTCTCTCTTTTGTTTTTAGGAATGCAAGACCAGAGCTGTGAATTCTACTTTCTAGTCATTGAGCCCTCTTTGATCTAGGGAGTCCTTATGTTCTCATCCCCTTACTTGTGTTTTTATTGATTTTAGGATATTGGGGACAATGTCCCATTTAAATGTGGTAGAGGGCTAGTTTAAAATTTTTGCATTTTTTGCACTTGAACTATGATGAATATAGAGTGAGAATTGAGTTGTGTGCTTTAATTTGGATTAGGTAGCTTGAGTGGAAGGTGAATCATATGGATTGATTGAAGTAGTTAGTTGCATAAACTTAGTCAATAATTTGATACTTGAGTGATTAGGTAATGTATGAACTTTTGATGGATTTTCATATAAACACATGCGAGGTTTTGAGCTTATATGACTACATTTCATAGTCATTATGTTTCTTTGTTGTGTGTGATACTCCCTTAGGAAGATTACCTTAAGAACTTGCATTAAACCAGTTTGAAACTACGAGATGCATGCTTTAGGGAAATGATTAAGGCCTTCTTTATTTTGAACCCTTAGCTTAAATCACCAACCAACTCATTTTCCCTTTTCCAATCTTTTGAGCTTTTAACCTTGTTTGTTTCTGAATTAATCACGTTACATTGAAACCCAAAAACCCATTAGGCTTACCCTGTCACAAGTTTAATGAAATAATAAGTGAACATTTGACGTATAAGATTTAGGGACTTTTTTTTGTATTCAATTCTGTGATGTTTTAAGAGACACTTCTACACATGTTTCATTGATTTGTGCTGCTATTGTTTCCTTATTATTTTAGTGTTAAAAAAGGGGAAAAAAATAAGAAAAGAAAAAAAGAAAAGCATATTTGTTTTTGGTGTTATTGGTTAAAAGCATCTTTGCTTCTGCTGTTGAATGAAACGTTGTAACATTAATTAGTGATGAGTTACTGTAGTTCATGGTATTTATATGCATATCTCAGATTTTGTGTTTGGTTGTCCCTTCTTACTTAGTACTTTGTTAATACTTGTGAGTTACCCTTTGACCTTTTTGCCTCGCCTTAACCCAAATCTCATTACAACCCTAAGTAAAAGCCCTTTTTGATCAACGATAGCATGTAATCTATGTGGTAGAGAATTGGTGAATTGGCAAGCCTATGGTATTAAAGGGAGTATTGAGTTAAAAACCAACCTTAAACACTTGAATGAAATGAGTGAACTTCGTGAGGAAAATCCATCTTAGTTTTATTTTACCTTTGATCAATAGTGTTTACCTTTGACTTTGTTTATGTTCATTGATGAAAACATTATGATATACGTGGTAGCTCAATACTTAAGTTTGTCGATGTTTGAAGGATTGCATATACTCGATTTTCTTTGAAAACAAATTGACATAATGTCTTGGTTATTTTTAAATTACTTGAGGACAAGCAATAGTTCAAATATGGGGGTATTTGATAGGATTGAATTATTTTATATTTTCTTATGCATTTCAATTTCTTTTCCATCCTATTTTTGGGATTAAATACTCAATTTCTGTTCATTTTGTTTTACATACAGATTAAAGGATTGAACACAAATATATGTTAAAAGGAAGAAGTTTGACAAAGTTTGTCAATATGAGATGCTACGATGAGTTTGTTAGTATTTCAAGGCATTCAGAGGAGTTTCAGAGGAGGCCCGAACCTAAACACAAGCCACGATTGTGACAGAAGCTTGAGCACAGGACTAGGATTGTGACAAAAGTCAGACAAACTGGCCACGATTATGGCCCTCGCGCAGACAGACGCTAGGTCACTTTTGAATTTGTGTTTTTGAGGGACTTTTTAGTCATAAGAAAACCCTGGGGTTTACCCTAAAGGGAAAATACTATACAAAGAAAGAGAAATGACCTACAAAGAGGCTCTCCAATTTGCAACTTTTGGAAAAACTCCAAGAAGAGAGAAAGAGAATCACAGAAATTATTGTGACGGCTTAAACACTTTCTTTAGTTTTTAACTATAGCATTTTGTTCATTCATTACTTTCCATAAGCTTAGCTATTCTCTTCCAGTTTCAGTGGTTTATTTTCATATATCTGAATCTATTAATATTCATTCCATTAGTTTAAAGCTTTCTTAGTGCTAATCATATTTTTACATATTCTAGAATATTTAGAATGAATGTTTGATGGATTTTATAGTTAAAATTTATCAATTTTGTAAGGAACCTTTATGTTATATCAATGGATGTTTATTCCTTCAATTTTCAGCTTTATTCTTGGTTGTTTGAGCTTATTTATGTGCTTTTTCCGGTCTGAATTTATTGGATATTTGAATATTTAATGGTTTATGTTATGAGTTTTCACTTTTTTGTGATGCTTTTGATTAATTTGTGCTTAATATTTTGGATTTATGCATGTTCATAGGTTCATGATCAATTAATTTAAGTTTTTTGTGCAAGTTATGTGTGATGAAATTTTTATTTTTTGATGCAATTAGTTTAGATTTTGTAATTTGGGTTATGATTAGTTATTTGTTAGCATAAAGAATTTTGATTTATGTTAAGTTAGTGTTGAATTTTGGTTTTTATTACTTTGTTTATAATTTCTACCCTTGGTTTTATTTAATTAAGCATGAGTTTTGTTTATTTAATGTCTATTTTGCTTAATATGAACACGTCTGGCTATACTACTTAGGGGTTTGGAGATGTTATAAGAATGAAGGGATGGAAATTATGATAATAGAGTTGAACTTGTCTTGAATTGGTGCTTGTAGGCCTAGGTTGGTTTGCGATTTAGGATAAAAGTCATAAATTAGGAGTTGCTTATAGGCTCGATCACCCTTTAGGTAACATTCTAATCCCAAGGCTAGGGTTGAGCATATGATATGTAATAGTTTATAGTGATTCCTAAAAGTAGCAATAGGTTAGTTGAATTTGTCAGGATACTTAATCAACTAATCTAGGATCCCATACCTTTTGTTTACACCTTCCGAGATTATGAATAGGTGGCCTAAGTTAGTTGTTTCTTAGTACCTAATGAGTTTTTACTATTAAACTTAGAGAACCTATTCTAGGTTATAGTGGAGATCGGGAAATTTCTAGGGCTTATTATTTTTTCCTATTTTAAAGAAATTAAGGGTTCGAGAGCTTAGTCGAGTCCATATGCTAACACCATGATGAGAGTACCTTTTATTCAGATTCAAGGACCAATGAATATCTCAGAATCCCAAAGATATCTCCAACCCACTTCTTAACCATTGTTATTAGTCTTTTCTAAATTTGCTTTTATGTTTGTCTTTTTGTTCACGTTCATTGCATCTTAGCTGTTTCATTTTCATCATTTCAAGGTGCTTTTTTTTCTTTTGTTCACAGCATTTTAAATAGCATTTGCATCCCAACTCTCTTTGGTTCGACCCTAGCTCTCCATTTATTGCATAGTTTGGTAGTTAGGAATTTAGTATTTGGTATTTAGCGACAAGCTATTAGAATCTTTCACGCAACCTCTTGTACGTGACATGAATAAGTCTCTTTCAGTCAAGAATGCTCCTTCTTCAACTGATGGAGCTTGTCGAAAAAAAAATTGAATATTCAACAACATAAGGGCCAATTAAAAAAGTTTCACAATGTTTTGCAGAATGGTATTTTAACCCCTCCCATTCAGTTGCTAAAAGATGGAACAAATGCTTGGTCTTCAGCTAGGTTAGTAGTTTTGGAATAGACAAGCTTTCCCTATGGTTCAAGCTTTGGCTATTACAAGATGGGGAAAAAAATAGGTTGAAAGAACTATACAGATGGAAGATGGTTCCTTTATATTCAAGTTTAATGTTAATACTTGTTTGAATGAAATATAGAGCAAGGTCCATAGCATGTAGGTGAGGCCCATATTTGTGTAAAGATGGAAACCTGGAATAGAATCTGATAGAGGTAATATTGACTCTTTTCCAATCTAGATTAAATTCCATAATATGCCATTAGAGTTTTGGACTATTGAAAGCTTAACTATTTGGTCAGCTCAATTGGGAAACCAATAAGCATGGACTCCCAAATTGCTAACATGGAGAGAATTTGCTATGCTAAAATTTGTGTTGAAGTTAAAAAAGATGCTGAATTTCCTTAAAGTATTCCAATCCTCAAGCTAGGAGAGGATGAGGATATGGTGTGTTGTGAAATTCTAATTTCTTACCGTTGGAATCGTAATAATGGATCTAGGAACTGGTAATCTAAAGGTAAGGTTTTTAAGACTGATAAGCATGATAAACTGATAGGGTTGGATAAATGTGAAATTACTTTACAAGGAGATGCAAAAGACACTACTGTCAACATTGACAATGTTGAAGTTGATGAAATCAAATTAGAAAATTTTTTTGTTAATGATGTAGCTGGAGATATTCTTATTGAAAAACCCCAGATGGAACCTATATTAGATGAGGAAATTCATCCTGAACCAGTTAAAAGCCCTTTGCAAAAGTAAATTGTTAAAGAAATAGTAACTAGCACAAGAAGGAGACCAACAAGGAGAAAAGGAAAGAATAAAACAATAGGGGACCTTACCCCTGATGACAATTATGGTGTGGAATGTTAGAGGCCTTAATGTCGGAAAAAATATTTTATTAAGAAGGTCTTAGTTGATAAGAAACCTTGCTTGGTGGGGATTTAAAACAAAAATAAAATCCATTCATTTACAATATGGCCTCAACCTTTTGGGTACAAAATGGAAAATTTATCTAATCACTTATGCCATTATAATGGCAGGATTATCTGTTGCTATAATTCAAACCTAATTTAAATTCAAGTAGCCTATGAAAGTGATCAACTTATGCATTTAAATGATTAGTATGCATATAAGATTTGAGCTAACTATAATTTATGCTTCCGATTTCTCTTTTCAGAGGTAGAAACTTTAGGAAGATCTTTCTATTTATGCTAGTAATTCATATCCTTAGCTTTTGACAAGCAATTTCAATTTCACTCTTTCATCACATTAAGCTAAAGGAGAGAGGAAGTAACTTTGGAACATGTAAGGAGTTATTTGATCAGCTCCATAAAGCTAATTTGGTGGATCTAAGATTTATAGGTTGATTTTACACTTGGTCTAATAAACAACTTGGTGAATTGTTTATTAGGAAAAGCTTGATCAAGCCTTGGTTCATCATTCTTGGTTATCCCAAATTACACAATCTTATACACATTTTGGGCAAAATGCTTTCTCTAATCACTCCTTTATCCTCATATAGAACATTCTTCCTACTATAAAGGCTGGTTCTCCTTTTAGATTTTTCAATGGCCTAGTTCATAGAGATGGGTTTACGGAAACTATTTTGAATGGCTGGAATCACCCTGTTATAGGATATAAAGCCTTCAAATTAATTCAAAAAATCAAGTTGTTTAAGCAAGCCATTAAGATTTTTTTTAAAAAAATCATATTATAGGAGACTCAAAAGGAATGCTATAAATTTCAACACAACAATGCCTTGAGAGTAATTGAAAATCAGAGACTTTAGGAAACCTTGAAGCACTTAGATTGCATATCTCTATTCTTAAGCAAAAAGCCAGAGTGAATTGGATATGTGAAGGGGAGCTAATGTCAAAATTTTCCACTTTACTCTTTCAGTAAGAACAAATATAAACAAGATCACAGAGCTAAAGAATGACAGAGGGGTCTCTTGCACTGAGCTAGAATATCTCTAACTGATTGCTAGGAATTTTTTCATCAAATTGATAGGATCTGAAATATCTAAGGTAGAAATTAACATTAACAGATTCTTTGATAGCTCTATAAACTAGGGGATGAAAGAACTAATGATAACTCCCTTCACTAATTAGGATATTAAGGAAACTCTTTTTAGTCTTCATCCCTCTAAAACACTAGGCCCTGATGGGTTCTTAACTTTTTTCTTTCAGCATATTTAGAGTATCATAGGTACCTTATTTATTGAGGCTATACTTGAATTCTTGACTTACTCTAATATGCTAAAAGAAGTGAACTTCACTCACATCTGCCTTATTCCTAAAAAACCAAGGCCCTCCTTCATGGTGGATTTTATACCATTTTTTTTTACAACATAGTCTACAAGGTTATTGCTAATTATTAGCCAAGAGATTGAAGGAAGCCTTAGTTGATGTTACCAACCCTGCTCAATATGCCTTTATTGGTGGGAGATTTATTAGTGATATTGTCCATCTCATCCAGGAATTAATGAAGGATTATAATTATAGGAAGAACATATAAAACTATTTATTCAAAGTTATGTTCTTTGAAGCTTTTGATACTATCAAGTGGGGTCTCTTCCAAGCCTATTAAATGCTCTTGACTTTCCAAATTGGTTTATAAGTTGGATAATAGCTTGTATTACTTCCTCCTCTTTTAGCATATTGGTTAATGGTATTCCCATAACCTCATTTCAAAATACTAAAGGAATAAGTTAAGGGGTTCATCTTTGTAGTTACCTATTCACACTAGTAATAGAAGGTCTCTTTAGGATGCTAAGCAAGTGAGTTGAGTGTAATGACAGATTCTTATTCCATAAAAAATGTAAGGAACTCAAGATCACTCATCTATAGTACTATTGAATATTCTCAACCTGTTTGGTGAATGGTCTAGTTTGAAATTGAATGCAAACAGGTGCAATTTATGTCTCTTCTAATGTCATAAACCAAAATAAACTGAGGAGTAGCTAAAGTTTTAATATTCATTTTTCACCCATTAAATACCTTGGCATTCCCATTACTCCTTCCAAGCCCATATTTTTAGATTGCACACCTCTCATTGAAGCTTACCATTCAAGAATTCATGCTTGACAGAATAAGTTATTATCCTTTGCAGTAAGGAAAGCTCTTATGAATTGATCAGTATTTACTAGCCTACATGTTCACTGGAATACTCACTTTAATAAGGAGATCCACACAATTATCAAGGCATTCCTCTAGTTAGGTATAACTAAAAATGCTAAAGGTGTAAAAATGAAGTGGGATGAAATCACGATCCATAATAAGATGGATTAGGGATAATTAAAATATCTCTTATACAAAATATGTTGATGACCAAAAGAATTCAGAGATTGTTTGTTGATAAAGGTTTGGACAAAATGGATTGATGAATGCTATCTAAAAAATCATAACTTTTGGCAATTGGAAGCTAGTAAGGATCTGTCTTGGAATTTCAAACATATTCTAAGATTAAGGATTCATCTATATTCTTAGATAAAGCATCAACTGAGGAATGGGAACAACATCTAGCTTTGGTTTGAAAACAGGAAAAAATATAGTCCCCTTATTGCACCTCTCTAATGTATAATGGAGAATGGTCTTCAAACTTCAGAGTCTTTTCCTCCTTGGTAGCATTCTTACACTAGATCCAACAATCATAAAGTGAAGATTACATTTTATGGAATCTTAATTCCAATGGGGTATTTATAAACAAATCTTACCATTATATTTTCAGATTTAGTTTGAGAGAAGTTTCTCGGCATGAAATACTATGGAATCACTCTTTAAACCCCAAGGATTCTTTAATTAATAGGCCTATTGTTAAAAATAAAAGTAGAACAAAAAATAGTTGGTTTAGAGACTTTGATCCAATTTGTGTACTTTGTAAAGTGGATAGGGAGGATAGGGAGGATTTATCTTTAGTGTAGATATTCCAAAACAATATGGAGTTGAGTACAAGCTAGGGGACTATTGCCAGAATTATGAGTGAAGTGGGGTGTTGAATTGGATCTTAGTTAAAACCAAGCAGCTGAAGCAAAATGTAGGGATCCTAAAAACATCTTTTACCACCACCATTTATACCATTTAGAAATAGATGAATTCTAGACTTTATAAAGGGGAAGTCACTGAAATGTACTACCTAGTTGAATCTAACCTCAATTGGATAAGGGAGATTATGCTAGCAAAATCAGCACACAATCAACTTACCACTGATATGAAAATGAGACAGAATAATTAGAATGATCTACTTGTAACATTTTATTCCCTTTTGTAACTAGAACTTCTTTTAACTTTGTAATAGCTTTGCTATAGTCAATAAAGAATTCTCTTTTAATTCCCCAAAAAAACAACTATGCATAGTTAGTGATAATATATCATAAGTTAAATATTCCAAGATTATGTGATTATTATTTAGATTAATATGTTTTCCTAATTCTTGATGTTACTATTGCATTAAATCTGAAGAGCCTATTCTAGGTTGTCTAATAGTTAAATATAATTAAAGAGCTTGCTTTAATTAGTTATGATTTAAGGGAAAATTAAGATTAACAAAGCTTGTTATTAATCCATGGCTAATAATTTCAAGGAGAGGGAAAACAACAATGTTACAATTAAATATGCATATTTATATGATGGTGAAGGTTGAACCAACAATTGGACCTAAATCTATTAATTAGTCTTTAAAATTTGATCAGCTAAATTTAATTATTTTTGAAGTTTAATTTAATTTAATTGCATTAATTGAATTCATTCAGAGCCCCCGATTTTATTACACTGCTTAGTTTAAAACAAAACTTAATCACACACTTTCTGTGGATATGATCCTTTCTCACTGCTGCTACAAGTTTAGTTGTGCATAATTAGGTTTTAATTTTTGGTGTGTTTAGCACACATCAAAATTTTGGCACTATTTCCAAGAAGTTGATGATTTAGTTTTTATATTTGATATTGATTTGTGTCTTGTATAATAGAGCATGGAATTGATTTAGTTTTATATAATCAGTTTTTATTTTTTTATTGATCTTTTTATGTTTGTTAGTGTTGGTGCATGATCTTGACTAGGTGTCCTTACTAAGATCCTTTATAATCTGATCCAAAGATTGAAAGAAATTGCATAGATTACCTTAAAAAAACATAACAACTCAAGGAATAGAGCATGGAATTGATTTATAAAAAGCTATAGCCAATCCTAGCACTTTAAAGGAGTTGAACACCCTAGAATTAAACTAAAGACCACTTTGCATTAATTTCCATAATTTTACTGAGGATTTTACTTTTGAGGTTAAATCTAGCTTGGTCCACCTTTTGCCTAACTTTTATGGTCTTACAAGTGACAATGCATATAAACAACTTATGGATATTTATGTAGTTTGTATAAGCAAGAAGCTTCTAAAGGTGATGAAAGAGTAGATCATGTTGAGAGCTTTTCCGTTCTCAATAAAAGATGCGAAAAAAGATTGGCCTTTTGATTTACTTGCAAGGAGTGTTACGATATAGACTGAAATGAAAATACTATTTCTCAAGAGTATTTTCCAACATCAAATATAGCAAGCATAAGGAAAGAATTTTATGGAATCAAGCATAAACACTCTTGCTACTTAATTCAATCAAACCATATCTTAAAATCCAACCAACATTAACACAATAATTAACTCTAAATAAAATAATTAATCTTGCAAAACCTCAAAATTATTCAAAATCATGCTTAACTCCTTCCAAAAATCAAGACCTTTTTCTAATCATATAATTGAAGGAATTTGATAGCACTTCCTTCTAAGAAAATGTTCCTCATTGTCTTATGACATCAAAATCATTCAATTTGGTTCCACGGTCTAAAAGTTATACACCAAACATTTCGAGCTATTCTTATACTAAAACAATATTCCATGCACAACTTCCATCCGAAAATTGATACTCTTAGAGACTGATTTAAAACTCAATTTCATTGGACAATTATTTGTAGCCCTAACTCTCTAATTTAACCCAAATCAAGAATCATCTCATTCGGATAACTAGAGCAAAAGTTATGGCTAAAACACCGAAGCATACTCAGTGCACATGTTCAACAACATTTTTCAACTTTTAACTTCCAACATTTCACATACAATAGTTCTAACTTCCAAGAAAAGTTTAGGGTCCAACATCTTCTAAGCCAACATCTACCTCATATTCAACATGCTCCAATAACACATTCATTACAACTTTAGGAGGATGCATTAATCATAAACAACTTTTCAACACATATGCAATTCCTGCTTGATACATTTACTTAAACTTTTTTGTTTTTCTTTTTTTTCTCTTTTTCTTTTGCTTTTATCTTTATCTTTATCTTTTTTTCTCTTTTCTTTCTTTCTTTTACTTTCTCTTCATTTATCTTATAAAAATTAAATTAAACTACATCAATTTGGGAATTTCAATGATAAGATATAAAACAACATCCCAACATTATAACCAATTCACACATATGTATTCTCCCATACTTAGAATTTTGTATATTCACAAACTCAACAATCACAAATGTTCCACTAGCTTTATAGCTTGAGCAGGACATTTGGTTAAGTATAAAGCATGTAATGTGGTTGATACAAAAAGAAAGGCTAATAAGGCTCAAAGGGGGCTTAACAAGGGAAAAATCACATTAATGGGATAGGCTATTTGGCTAATGTAGCTTATGAAACAAAGAGTGCTTAATCATTTTCATATTAATGCAGGTGATAAACCATGATGTACATGTCATAAAGGTCACATATTATCAAAAGACAATGAGACTAATATGGATGTGTCAGTCTAATAAGGCTAAAAATCTCACCGGCTTTATCTAACTATTCACTACTCTTCTAAAGATAATGCATATCGACTAATCACAATAGTAAAAACACATACTAAATTTGCTATGAAATTCTCTAGTCAATTCACACTCTAATCATGACTATATAGTCCAAAAAGCAACAGAAAACGAGATAATTTTCATTTGTTTGTTTTTTTCATTTGTTTGTTTTATTCTTTCTCTCATTTTGATTGAAAACTTAAAACAAGTAAAACAAACAAATTCAAAAACACACATGTATAAAAAAAAGTAATGCAGAAATGTAAAGAAAAAAATTTACTTCCTTTGGGTTACCTCCTAAGAAGCGCCTTTTTTTAGGGTCGCTGACTCGACTCTATATTTCCTCCTCACGTGACAAAATTATGATCTTCAGGTGTCACATATAGCTTCTCTGTTGGAGTTATGTAAATATAGTGCCTTGGAAAGCAAGTGTATTTACATATAACTTAATCTTCTTCCAGTTACTTTTGTAATGAAAATATTTATTATTAATAAA
>JAOSBL010000007.1:3945799-3958895 GCA_027568915.1 Erythroxylum roraimae
CCCGAAGGTATGGAATTTTGGAGAATTTATAAGAAAGAATGAGAGTTTGGATATTATATGATTATATAATGTTAGAATAACATTAGTCAATGAATTGTTGGTATTAAAGAATAAAAGACATGTGTACAATGGAAATAAAGATATTCATATAATTGTAGTTATGATTCAAAGGAGAGGAGTAATGAGTATGAAGTTAAGGTGAATGAGAAATTTTTATTATGAGAGCAAATAATGCTAGAAAATAAATGATGAGTGATTGAATTATGAAATGAAAATGAGCATAAGATGGGAACTTGGATAATATACCCGGGATTATCATTGAGCATGCATTATACATTACACACATACATATGTGTAAAACTGAATGTTATGTGATTGTGCAATTATTAATACGTGTGCAACATACGTATTGCATAATTTTGATGAACAAGTTAAACGTTCGCATTCAGATGTTTCTAGATCATGGAAGCTAATGCTAATCTGGAGCGTACAGTGAGTCGACCTAGATGGTCTCATTTCATTATTTGTTCTGCTTTCAATTTCTGCATTGAATGACTACGATTATGATTATTATGCAATGTGAATATAATTTATATGAATGTGATTTGCTTATGTTAATGTCAAACAATGAAGGTCCGAGACTTGATGCATAAATGTGTTATTGAAGTGCTATTTGTATATGAATGAGAAGAAATAAGTGTATTCTCAACTTAAATGTTAAATACCGGACTTAGGTCCGATGAAATGTGTAAATTGAAAGAAAGTGACTGATTAAGCATATGTGATTGATACATTCCATTACATGAATGCATGAAAGATAAAGGTAGTTGTGATTGGAGTCGCTAGTGAAAAAGAGCTTAAAGCTCGATATGTGATAAGAGCCTCAATCTCAGTTGTGAATATACCCAGTATCCACTAAGGGATATGGGACATTATCTGCTTCAGCTCGGTATCCACAAGAGATATGGGCCAAAAAGGCACTCGGTCACAACAAAGTAACAAATTAAAAGTGAGTCTCATAAGTATCGCATATGCATGCGATACGTATGACTTAAATAGTTTGAATGATTTCTAAATGTGAAATATATCTGAAGTTAATCTAAAATGAAGGTGATTTTATGAATTGTATGTGTTATGTGATTGAGTAAGCCATCGAGGATGGTCATTCACTGAGTTTGCAAAACTCACCCAAAATTTGCAATATTTGTTAGGCTCTAAAGAGTTACCCCGTTAGGCAAACGGGAGTATAGCCACTGCATTCAAGTAAGAGATAGAGGTTGGGATCAGTTTACGTCTGCATAAGTATTTTCATTGATTTTTGTATCAAATTGAGTCTTTGCAATTATTTTTAGCATGTATATTTGAATATTCTATTTTGTAATAACCTTCTAAAGTGAAAAGGTTTGTTAATGAGAATGATTTTGAGTGTAATAATAATAAATGTGATTTTGTTGTTATGAAAGAAAAGAATGGGCCCGAAATTGATTATTGATTTCTGCATACATGCGTGACATTTTTTAGAAAAACATTGTACTAAGTTTTCGAGAGTTTGACCATTCTAGCATGCCACTCTTGCAGGGTATATACTCGGGCATCATTCAAGATATCGGGTATGTGTCTTGTGAGAGTGGGGTGCTACAATTTGGTATCAGAGCCCAAAATTAGTATCTTACATGGGTGTTTTGGAAATATATGTCAAGATACATGCATTTTTTTCATGTCATAGCAGATAGTAGCAACTAATCCTAGTCTGAGTCGCATGCGCTTGAGTCACTCGCATGAGCATGTGTTAAGAGTTTGAGTTGATAGAATTAGTGAGAAGAGTGATGCTCTTTCAGAATGTGAGAAAACGAAAGTTTGTGGATAATTAGAAATGAGAAATAGTATATGGGTAAATATGACAAATAATGATTCAATGTATTTGTATTGGTGGATGTATTATTGAATATGACATCAATATTATACTGTGGTGATATATTCTCGAACGTGATAAAGATGTGAATGTATTGTCATGGATTGTTTGAGAAAAATAGGGAGATAAGTAGAAATGATGAAATTAAAGTATACAAGTAGAATGTAATGAAAAAAAATTATGATCTTAAGGAGACGAATTTGGAACCGAAGTGATTGTTTGATTAATGTGACAAGGGTTACGATGCACCGTAAGAATATATTAGTGGAAATTGATATCAAAATCTTATGATGATTATACATCTATAATTCTGAATTGATTAAGGATATACATATAGGAGATGAAATAAATGACAATAGGAAGATGAGATAGAAATGAGATTAAAAAAAAGATGATGAATTAAATGAGAAAAGTTAATGCACCCAATATGGTAGTTAAATCATTATAAGATGATGTAACACTAGAAGAGGTAAATTCTGGAAAAAAAAATTGGGGTAAAGTTGATGCTAGTATATGTTAATGTGAGGAAACTTCGATCGTGGCAAAGATAAAGAGAGAAATATTGTCTAGGATTAATTGAGATCAAAGAAGATAATTGGTGATCTGTCAGAAATAAATCTCTGGATAGAATGGGATGACCCTGATGATACACACCTAAGTATATGTGACAATAAAGATGTCTACTACTTCACCGGGTTTTAGTAACCAGAAAATTATGGCCTTGTAAGAAACAATAAAAATTGATCTTCTTGAGGTATTAAGAATGTCTGATAATTAGTAATGGAAACAGTGGATTGATAAAGGTTACATAAATAATATAGATAATAGAAACAAGAAATCTTCTTTCTAAGAAGAATTTCATCGAATTAGATTAAGTAGACCAGATAGTTTATTCTTAAGAATGATCAAAGAAGGAATAAATCAGAAATGATTATTTAATGAATCAAAAGTGAATATTGGAATTCTAATCCTAACTGAGACTCAAACATAAAATGCAGAATATGTTACTGAGAGTGTATGAATTTTTGTTGATATAAAGTATCCAACTATGTGATTGGATTCTTGAATTTGAGGTGACATTAAGTATAAGAGATACAAATTAAATCTGATGAATGTGTTACCAACATAGGAAATTAAGATTTCAAATAAATTGAAATGTGTGGAGAAACTAGTATGAACGAGCAGACCTTAAAATAAGTCAATGTGAAATCAGAGAAAATCGAATGAATGGAGAAAATCATTCGAGAAAATAAGTCAATTGGGAAACTGAAAATAACATGAGATAATATTATCTAATTGAGGAATTAGTTACTTGAGGAATTATGAGAAATAATCATGGCCATATAGAGTTTCGGCTATATTGTTTGAGCACAATGCCCCCGATAGTAACATGGCATTGAAGATTAAAGCGATCCAAGCAAAATTGGATCAATTAGTGACTATGATTATAGATGGTATTTTGAGTATATTTGAAAAGTAAGAGAACATATTGAAAACTAGAGGAAATCTTACATATCATAAAGGTAGAAACAATTATATGCCAAGTTTAATGAGAGTGAATCTTAGCTTGATCAAATAAAATGTGGGTTGTATAATATCTGAATATTGCATATTGGGAGACCCAAAGAAAGTAGAGGTGATGATAAAGTGAGAAACTACAAGGAACATATGAGAGATTCGGAGTTCTTTAGAACTAGCTATATGTTAGATACTACCAGAGACTGTCAAGGGGTTTTTACTGATCTTATCCCTTGAAAAAAATGCTTGAGAAAAAATGTGTAAACCGTATGAGTGATGAATGTAAAAAGAATTTTGAGGAATTATAACCCCAATGTTACTTGTGTCAATTGAATTTGGAGATTTCGCAATATATAATGAAGTTTCACATTAGAGATTAAGATGCAATATGTTGCAATATTATAAAGTGATTTTGTGTATATAGGGATAATTAAAGCCTCATGAGCTGAATTTTGATACATGATTTAGAATTTGCTGCAATAGTAATTGCGTTGAGAGCTTGGAGACATTATAGGTACAGTGAAACATTTCAAATTTTATACAAATTATTAAAATATGAGGTAATTATTGAGTTTGAAAGAAATGAAAATAAGACTGAGACAATGCATAGAGTTACTGGAAGATTTTGATGTACAAATGTGTATTTCCCAGTAAAGCTAGTGTTGTAATCTAATGCATCGAACAGAAAATTTAATATCAGTGTATCACAAATTTAGATATTGAGGTTACCAAACTAGTGCAATGAAGAGCATAGAATGTTGAGTTGAATTTTGGGCAAATCAAAGTACTATTAGCTGTTGAATTTAAGATCAGTCCCGCATAAAAAGTCTAGCAAAGCCCAAATTGAGGATTCAGAATCTATGAATCTTATTGAGTAATTGAAAATGAATCTAAATGTTGAGTTTTAATAGGAAGAATCATAGTTTGTGATTGAAATAAGAAGTAAGTGTACACGATAAAGATAATTGAGAAAAGAAACTTTTGGATAAAGTACAAATGGTAACCTATGCTATACATCCTACTGGGAATACGCCAGAATAGTACTTAACGGCTAAGGATGTATAAGCAAGAGATTATATATATGAGTTGCCAATAGTCCTAATTGTTTGAGATATGCTTAGCATAACAATCATTATCCTAGTGATATCATTGGAATACAGTATGAGGCGTTATACGACAAAAAGAGTCGTTCGCCCTTACATTGAAATAAAGCAGGCCTAAAAATGGTTGAAGACCAAAATTGATTCGAGAAACTGTAATCATTGAAATGAATCTATAATAGAAAGTAAGTGACTTAAGAAAGACGAATGAATTTGGTGGATCAACATGGAAGTTATGGAATATAGTGTGATAGATATAAGAGTTGAATGTATTAACACTAAAGAGAAGTGAATTATCAAAGGAAAGATGAAGTGTTTTTGTGAGTACCACCTTGGTAAGGTGTGCTCAGATTCGGAGAAAGGATAAGCTAAGTTGTTATGAATTGGTCTGTACGAAAATTATTATGAGTTAGTGTTACTGATAAAAGATGTCTTAGATTCATAATATGTGATTTGTGAATATGCTAAGAAATAATGACATAATCTGACAAAGATGTATTGTCGGCTACGAAATGAAAATCTGAATTATATTGAGGAAACAGTTAAGACAGTGTGATATCTGAAACAATAATTAGAGGATTGATTATTTACATTAAATGTGGTAAATTGAAAGAAAATTATTCAAGTGATGAAGTTAAATGGGAAACGGAGTAGTAATTGAAAAAACAATACCCCTGCCTTTCGGATCAATCAAATAAGAATTTCGATGACGAAATTTATTAAGGAGGGGAGAAATGTAACATCTCGTTCCTATACAAAGGGTTAGAACCCAAAAATACAGTACATGTGAGATCAATGAGAGATTAAGAAAATTGCATTTTCATGCTCATGCATATTGTTAACATACAGGAACGTATATGTGAATTTTTGCACACATTAAAATGGCTGTACATGCGTTCATTGACAATTGCCAGGTATAATTGATTATAAATGTGGTTATATGAGAATTGTGAATTGATTGTATTGAAAATCGAGGTGGAGAATATGTGTGTTGATTTGGAATTTTTGGTGAATTTTTGGGGAAAATTTTCGAAAATGTTGGGTATTACTGGACTAGGAAAAATGTCAAGTGGCAAGACAACTGATAAATGGTGGTAGAATTTACTATCCTATGACAGTGGAAATTTTGATAATTGACTCTGGAATTTATTTACAAGTGTCATTGAAAATTGAGAGAAAATTGGATTAGAAATTGGAGACTTTTAGACTAGTTTTTAATAAGGGTCCAAATGGGACCATAGGAAGGTGACAAGTGGCAGCGACAAGTGTCACTACCACTCACCACTCCTCTCTCTCACGGTCCTTTCACTTGAAAGACCAAGTAAATGGTTTTTCTTTCATTTTAACTCTTGCTTTGCTCTTCTTCTTCGTAACTTCTACATTTTTTTTATCCAATTTTCTTCTCCTTCTTCATGATTTTTGCTACTGACCATCACCAATGTTACACCTTGCTTTCATCTATTAATTGCTACTTCCATTTTGTTGTTTCTCCCATTTGCTACAAGAAAAACCTAGCCTACCCACTTTTAAGATGAAGATCGCGTGATGTTTGGGAGCTAGGGCTGTGTATTGGTTTTGAAGAATTGGAGATAAATCAAGTAAGTGGCTTGTAAATCTTCATGGGTAGTGTTTAATGAAGCTTTTAGGATGATAGCTAGAGGTTTAATGATATGAAATGGTGTTGTGTGTATGATGAACGTGAGTGATGAATGGTTGATGAAAATGTATTGTTTTTGTAATTGTGAATGATCATTGATGACCCATAATTTTTTATAGAGATGTTTTGGAAGTTGGATGATCCATATAATGGTATTAGGATGAGTGTAGAAAATCAATCATGAATGGGTTAATGAATATGTTCTATTTTTGGTTAATGATCAAATATAGATCATAAATTGATTTGTGAATGATATTGAGTTGAAATGGAGTTGAGAATGAGGAATAGATGGAGTAGAAAAGATGATCTTTGTATGAGTTGTGTTAGGGTAAGATTTGGAAAAAAAGGTGATAGTTGATCTGGAAAATATGGCAGCAACATGATCTCCGAATATGCTTCTGTGTTTTAGCCATAACTTTTTCTCTAGTTATCCAAATGAGATGATTTTAAGTTAAAATTAAAATAGAGACAAATGGGTATATATTTTGATGAAGAAATCGAAATTGAATCCTATCTTTAAGAGTTTCAAATTTTAGCTTGAAGTTGAGTTTGTGGATTTTGTCGTGGTTTAGGACAGTTTGTCTTGTTTTTAGCATAACTTGTGGAATATTGGACCAAATTGCATGACATTAGTCTCATTTGAAACTTAAGACATAAAGGAACAATTTTTTAGAAGAGTGTTTTGCCTAAGCCCTTCATTTTCCCTATCAAAATTGCCATGAAATATTGACCTGAAGGTTTGTTTTTAGAAGAGCCAGAATGAAGTTTGAAAAAGAGGGGAGTGCATGATCATGCACAAGCACGATCGTGACTCTTAAGGGTCACAAGGGATCTCACCATCGTGCAAAAGCACGATGGTGACAATGGAGAAACAATTGGAATTGTGCACGGTCGTGCATAGTGAAGGTGCAGTGAAAGTTGACAGAAGCAAACATCCTTTGATCTTTTGGCCATAACTTCTTCTTCCGACGTCCAAATGACGTGGGACTTGAACCATTGGACTCGTAAGACATTGATCTTCATCTTCCACAATAATTATATCGATATGAAATAATTTGGAAGAGATTGGTTGATTGAATTGGAACGAAAATGATGAGCAATGCTGGAACTTCATGATTGGAGTATTATCACTAAACATGCTTCAATGTTTTGACAATAACTTGATGTGTAGCAATACAAATGAGATTATTCTTGATTTGTATTAAACTAGAGACATAGGGATACAATTTGTATTGAGAGATCGAATTTGAATTCTGTCTCTAAGTGTCCACATTTTTTAATTAAAGTTGAGTATAGGATATTGTTTTAGCTTATGAATAGTCCAAATTAGTTGGAGTATAACATTTGAAGTACCGAACCAAATTGAATGATCTTAGTTTCATTAGAAACCTAAGACAATAGGGAACATTCTTCTAGAAGAGAGTATTGTTATATTACTTCATTTGCATTGTCTAATTGATCATGGAAAATAGACTCGAAGGTTTGAAATTTGGAGAATTTATAAGAAGAAATGAGAGTTTTGATAATGTGTGATCATGTAATGTTGGAATAATATTAATGAGTGAAGACATGTTTAATGAAGATGAAGTGGTCCATATGATTAAAGTTGTGATTCAAAACGAGAAGCAAAGTGTATCTAGTAAAAATGAACGAGAAATGAGTTTTTATGAAAGCAAATGATGCAAAAAAATAGCGAATGTGATAAAATGTGAATTTTGATAATATACCCGGGATTGTCATGAACATGCATCGTACGTATTCCATATACAAACGTGTGCATAAATGAATGCTTATAATTGTGCAAAGTTATTAATGTGTGTATTGCATAAATGGGTTGTGCAGGTTAAAAGTCCGCATTCATGTATTTCTAGAATTTGGAAGCAAATGCTAATCTGGAGCGTATTGTGAGTAGGCCGAGATGGTCTCACTTCATTGTTTGTTTTGTTTGAATTTTGTATTAATTAAATACTGAATGACTATATGAATGTGATTGATTCTGTTGGTTTTCAGACAGAAGGTCCGATGAATGTGATGCATGAATGAAATATTGAAGTGCTCCTTGTATGTGAATTTGATGAAATAATTGATACATGGCTTGGTTGTTAAATGCCAAACTTAGTTCCGAAGGAAAATGTGATCATGCATATACATGAAAAATTGATACTCAACTCTAATGTTGAATGCCGGACTAAGGTCCGATGATATATGAATGTGATTGCATGAGTATATGGATACTTATTCATCATTTTAATCTCATACCCCTCTTAGAAACTATTAAATGTAGGTTAAGAATAAGCTCTTTTAACCTCGATTTTCCCTTAGGTTGTGTTTAATCAAAATAAGCACTTTAACTAAACCTAGCTATCGAACAACCTAGAACAAGCTCTCAAGATTTAGTAGGATAGTTGCATTACGAATAAGGAAAACAAATTAATCTAGGCAATAACCACACAAGATCAGGTCATTTAGCCTATGTTACATTATCCCTAATGACTCAACACCATTAGTTGCCACAGATGAATCCAAAACAAAACTATTACATGTTGTATTTAAGATTCTAGTAATGGGTTTACATAAAAACAATCTAATAGAAGCATTCAGATCATCTTTTCATAAATACCCAAATCAATAAGCGAAGGATAACATAAACAATCCCTAGAGAGAGAAAGAACAACAGTACATAATGAAGAGATGCTCAAATGCAATGCCTTGCCTCCCTTTGTGTCCCAAAATGATTCATTTCTCTCTTAGTCACTTAAATGTCTCTTTATAAAAGAAATTAGGTTTCTAGATTAGAAATAGAGCATGACTGTGCAAGTGGATGCACGACCATGCATCTTTTAGGTCATCTTGAAAACTTCATTTTCCTACATTTTCTTATCCCATCTTTACCCAAATCTGTCTCCTTCTTATTGCATAAAGACAAATGAGTTTCAACATCAATAGCATGGCTCAAGAAATGCGCTTTTAACTCATTTTATCTCTTGTGCTTCCAAATTGTAACTAAATCAAAACATGAAGTAAAATGAATGTCTTAAGCATTTAAAAGCATTAATCACTAAGTTTCATTGAGTAAATGAATATACAATCAAGCACGCATCACCATTCTAGAATTAATGCTTAGCAAAACAATTTTTATCCATTATAGCCATGAATGCTCTTATTAATTTAGTACTTACTGGCCTACATGTTCAGTGGACTGGTCACTTTTTATTACCAAAAAGGGTTATCAAAGAGATCTATATAATTATCAAGGCATTCCTTTGGTTAGGTAAAGCTGAAAATGCTAAAGGTGCTAAAGTGAAGAGGGATAAAATTGATATCCCCAAGGAACAAGGTGGATTAGGAATAATTCCAATATCCCTTATGTAAAATATGTTGATGAGTAAAAGAATTTGGAGATTGATTTTTGATAAAGGTGCTCTTTGGATAAAATGGATAGATCAATACTATTTCAAAAATCAAAACTTCTAGCAATTACAAGCTAATGGGGATCTCTCTTGGAATTTCAAACATCTTTTAAGCTTAAGGAGTCATCTATATTATTGGATAAAGCATCAACTCGCTTTGGTTTGACAATTGGACTGAATATAGTCCCCTTATTGCAAGAAGTGAGATTATGCATTTAACGGTATATTTAACCAAAGCTCTAAAGTTTCCTCTCTAATATAGAATCAAGAATGGTCTCAAAATTTTGAGTTCTTCCTCCCTAACAGCATTTTGACCCCGGATCCAACAATCACAAAGTGAAGACTGATAGTGGTAGATTGCATAATATTTTAGTGGGTAGTTTAGCATGTTTTTAGTTATTAAATTGAATGTTTAGTGCATGTTTAGGTTAGGATTTTGTTATTTAGTTAAATATTTCTGTTTTGTGTGTTTTGTGGTTTAGGGCACACGATTGAGCATCAATTTTATGTGTTTAAGCTGCCTTAAAGTGTTTGCAAGTGTTTCAGGGAAAATATCAAAAAAGGAGGAGAATTAAAGGAAGCTCGAGGCAAAACAAACGGGCACAATCGTGGCCAATATGCCACGATGATCTTGACATAAGCAAGACGAGGCCACCATGATCATGGCTAGTTTGCCACAATCATAACAGAAGGTGAAATCAAGTTCCACGATTGTGACCTGCGTGATAATAGACGAGGATGACCTTCCAAATTCAAGTTTTCTTCAAACTTTTCATACTTGAAAAACCTTAGGGTTGCCCAGAATAGAAAACAGTATATAAAGAAAAGAAAAGAACCTTAAATGGAGCTCTCCATTCTGCCACTTTGGGAAAAGCATTAGGAGAAGAGAAGAAGAAGAGAGAGAAGGGAGAAGAAGAAGAGGAGGAGAGGGCTTCTAACGCTGCTACCTTCTCGAGTCATCCCAGTCCTTTTCCAAGTGACAATTTCGCTCATCTTATAATTTCTGTAATGAATGTGCAAGATAGATATGAATATGTTTATAGATATGGATTCAATGACGATGTTCTAACTTTCTTTAGGGATTTTGACTTGATTTAATGTTAATCTAATCGTTTTTATGTTATTGCAATTGGGTGTTGTGATTGATTGTTATAGCTTCATGTTTCAGTAATAAATTGAGAGAGTGAAACGACTACAAAATGATTAGGTTGTTTAATGAGAGTTAAATAATCTAATAGATCACGCAATTAATCAAATCGGTAATTATACGGAAAGAGATCTTGTGTGAGACCCAATTGTTTATTAGAAAGCTTAAGAAATAATTAGGGTTAGGGCTATTTGTAATTGAGAGATTACTTGTTCGGTATTAATCTCAATTAGGGTATTAATTAGGGTTTGTGATTATAACTTGAGAGAGAGTAATCTTCCCTTCGATAGTCTAGAACTGACACCTTAATAACAAATAAATGGTTAGGTTAACATTGATGATAGGAAAAGTACGATCTCTCATAATTTGGTAAATTTTCTTGTGTGTTTTCCCATTGTTAATTTGGTATTGCTTAAGTTGATTTCTTTTTTGTATTAATTTACAAATTATTTTCTCGTCAATCATATTCTTATGTTTACTTTTTTTGTTCTATTTAATTTTTATTTTATTAATTCCTAAAGCCTTAGATAACTTAAGATTAGATTAGTTCAGAACTCC
Source organism: Erythroxylum roraimae (assembly GCA_027568915.1). Classification (NCBI taxonomy): domain Eukaryota; kingdom Viridiplantae; phylum Streptophyta; class Magnoliopsida; order Malpighiales; family Erythroxylaceae; genus Erythroxylum; species Erythroxylum roraimae. The sequence continues at coordinate 3,957,102 of JAOSBL010000007.1, forward strand.
TCGCGGGGTCAACACCTCACATACTATAATTTACGAACTGTGCGTTTGCAGTATTATGAGGGTTTTAATTAGATTAACGTAGCACTCAACAAGTTTTTTGTGCAGTTACCAAAGAGTTAGTAGGATTAGTTTAATGCTTTTAGTCTAAGGAATTTTCACTATCTCTTGTGATTTTAGTACCCAATCATAAGAAATTAAATGAGAGAAAGAAAGAAGTGTGGGTGCAAAGTAGAAGACATATCAATTTGGAGATCATAAAGCAACATTGAGGAACCTGTAAAAGTTAAATGTCAAGAATGGATAGAAAGAAAGATGATGGAGGAAACACATTATAGGGAGCAAAGGACCTTTGGGATTTCAATGAGGCACAATTTAGTTGGGGAAGTCATCATCCTTATTTAAACATGTACAATTTGGGCTGGCAGAACTACCCAAATTTCTGTTGGTCTAACAATGTAAGGACTCACATAGGACATCAAGATCTATTATGATTTCAGCAAGATGAGTCCAGTTCATGGGTTTCTAAATTGGACAAGATCATGGATAAGCTCATGAATACGCAAAAGAGATTGGAATTGAAGTTTGAGCAAGTAACGGAAGACTATGTCTCTTCTATTCACAACCTAAAGCTTTAAATGAGACAACTTTTTCATGAATTTTGTAAGAAAATTCTGGAAAACTATCTGAGCAACATTAAAGTACATCTAAGAGAGTAATGTAAGTTTATCACGCTTAGAGTGGGAAAGAGCTAGAAGCACCAGCAAAAAAACAAGCTAAATCCTAGCTTGTAGAAGACCAAAAGAAGAAGGAGGGTGACCCCATTTAGGAAAATTGATGTGGTTGAACCCTTAAAGGAGCAAGAAGAAGAAGAATGGATGACAATGTACATAGAGCTTGAAGAATATAAGGAAGTCTTTATTCATGGAGCAAAAGAAGAAGAGGAGACGAGGGTGACTGAGGAAGAACAAAAACAAATCACCCTCTTACAGAAAAAACAACTGGATTCAATAAAAAATTCAAGGAGTTTTGTTATTTCCTATTTTATTGATAGTTTGTTAGTAAAAAGGACAAAAACAGATCACCCTCTTACAGAACAAACAACTGGATTCAATAAAAAATTCAAGGAGTTTTGTTATTTCCTATTTTATTGATAGTTTGTTAGTATTGATATTTTAAATATGCATATTAATTAGGATACAATGTTATTTCATTTACTCAAGGAATTTACCACATTCATTTATAATTTTAGGCCAATCGAATAAGTAGCATCATTAGTATCTTTTCATGAGAATGATTAGCTTAAGAAATGAGGTAAGCAAGAAAATATAAAAAAAATGTGTATAAATCTTAAATAAATAACTATTCCACTGTCCCTTTTTGAAACAAATCAGGTTATGAATAGAGCTAGTAGCCAATTGAGAATGTGATGTAGTTGACTAACTGGGGGACATTCATCACAAATGTTTGCCTTCAAATCAAAAGGCTATAACGGAACATACATTGTTGGATCTTGAATTTCTTGTAAATTGCTTAAATAGTTATTTATGTTTGTTTGTTAGTTTAAATATTTTTTTATTTTAGAATTGGGCTATTAGTTAGAACCTTGAGGGAAGGATTAGAAATTGAAAATAGAAGGAATTGTTAGAGATTAAGTTAGTTTGAGTAGTTAGTAGAGCCATAAAAGACAAAAGAAGAGTCAAATGGGAAAGTACAAGTAAGTAAGGGGCATAATTGGAAGGATAGGCTAATTGGTGTCTTAAAATTAGAAGGAGAAGGAAGGGAGAATCGTGAAAG
>JAOSBL010000007.1:3959155-3975528 GCA_027568915.1 Erythroxylum roraimae
CATTATTCCCTCCTCAGGTGCGGATCAAGAAGATAAGTAACCCTTGCAAGGCATTTGGATACTCCAAGCTAGCTAGGAGTCTTTTGGATTAAGTTAGTAACACTGGGCTAGCTTTATAAACACATCAAACATGGAGCATTCATTTGTATTTGTATTATTTGTATTAGGCTACTGATGAGCATGTTGATTGTTATTAAAGTTAAGCTCAAATTGTGTTTGGTTTTGTTAATGAAGCATGATTACTTTTGTTTATGATTTTTTTCCAGGTTTTATATTGCATTTCATACTTCCGGTCTTTTTAGGGGTAAAATTAGTGTTCAAACTTCAAGGGAAAAATCTCGAATGATCTTGGTAGAATTGGTAGAAATTGTCTATCTGGAAGTTGTAGGGGATCTTTCCAGCTTTCCAACGATATAAAGTTTGTAAGTTTTGGATATCGTAGTGGAAAGTTATGATCATTTGAAGTTTGTGTTGCTGCATAGGGTGAACTTTCGGGACAGCTGCATTGATTGAAAATTTTAACCCTTATAGAGGCAAAAATTGTCTTGGAGGTCTTCTTGGGACTTGTAGGTCTAGAAGTCTTCTTTAAAACGGTCTAAGAACGGCCTTAATTCGATATTTGTAGTGAGAGTTATGCCCTTTTGATTGCTTCAGTCTTAGTATGACATCATCTTCGTCTTAGTATGACGTCAGCTTCGTCTTAGTTTTCCGTCTTAGTATGACGTCATTTTCGTCTTAGTATGACGTCAGTTTCGTCTTAGTTTTTCGTCTTAGTATGATGTCATCTTCGTCTTAGTATGACGTCAGCTTCATCTTAATTTTTTGTCTTATTTTTTCGTCTTAGTATGACGTCATCTTCGTCTTAGTATGACGTCAGCTTCGTCTTAGCTTTTTGTCTTAGTATGACGTCATCTTCGTCTTCGTATGACGTCATATTAGTCTTAGTTTGACTTTTTCTTCACCTTTGTTTGACCTTTTTGCTTCCATCTTCTGTTCTATTTTTTTGACCCTTTTAGAGGTTGAATCTCGCTTTGAGTTCTTCACGAAAGTTGTAGATCTCGAAGTCCTCTTTTAAACCGTCCAAAAAAGAAATCAATCCAACATCTGTAGAAAACGTTATGGCAATCGCGCCAAGACATGTACAATGTGAGTAAGAACATAAACATGTTGGATTATTTTGGCCATAACTTCTTCATCCGACCTCCAAATGAAGTGATTCCTGAAGCGTTGGACTCCTAACACGTTTTGCTACCTCTCCACAAACATTGGAAACATTTGGTTTTGAATTTGAAAAGATTGATTCAAAGCAAATGAGGGTTAGTCGAAATAACCCTACAAGGAAATCCGCTCACACTTTTTGACTCCGGATCGATTGTTGGGCTTCGGGAACGGGGCCTAACATACATAGTTGAGTAACTGGGGGACATTTATCACAAATGTCTGCCTTCGTATCAAAAGTTTAGGTTCATGTCAATTAAAATTAAAAGAAATAGTGTGTTGTTTAATAAATCCTATTGATCTTATGAACAACTTGTTTCTTATGAAAAGTCACTTAAGGATAGTTACATTTTTATTGACTAAATAATTATCAATGTATGTATGTAAGTAATAGGAGTGAATGAATGTGATGTTAAGTCTTGATTAGTATGTATATTTAGTTCGAAGTATTTAAAGACAGATTTGACAAGTTAATAAGTTAAAACAATTTGAGAGATGGTGTTTATAGTTAAATTTGTTTCGTAAAGTTTAATTAAAGTCAATGTCCCATTATTGCATATGTGTGTATGTCGTGTATTGGTTTATTTGTCTGTTGTTTTGTTTTTTCTTGAGAACAAGTAAAAGTTTAAGTGTGGGGATGTTAATAGTGGTAGATTGCATAATATTTTAGTGGGTAGTTTTGTATGTGTTTAGTTATTAAATTGAATGTTTAGTGCATGTTTAGGTTAGGATTTTTTTATTTAGTTTAATTTTTGTGTTTTGTGTGTTTTGTAAGCTAGAGAGCACGATTGAGCTTCAATTTTATGTGTTTGAGGTGTCTTGATGTGTTTGCTAATATTTTAGGAAAAATGTCGAAGAACAGAGGATAATCAAAGGAAGTCTGAGCGAAAACCCATGGCCACGATAGTGGCCAATATGCCACAATTGTGACAGAAGCAAGATGGAGCTGGCACGATCATGGCCAGTTTGCCACGATCGTAATAGACAGAAGGTGAAATCAAGTGCCACGATCGTGGCCTGTGCGAGAACAGACGCTGACATTTATTTCTTTATAATTGATATAAGACAAGAGGGTTATGCGGGTGTTTTATATGTATTTGCAATTGGAAAGATATCCTTATTATTATAGCCCAAATATTAGGCAAATATTTGTTTAAATAATCTTATAGGCTGACATTTTAAGCGGAGAAATTTGCTTGATCATCTACAATTCAAAAAAACTTGCGTTAAAGGGAAACATCAGGGCCACACATTAAAGTTTTCATAGACATAAAGGCTCTTTGTTCATGTATCTGTTTACAAAATTACTTTTATTTGCAACCTTTTCGTTCAGAAATACACAAATATATGTATATATAACTTTTCTGCTACTTAATAGTTGCATATTAGACCAACTAATAAGTAGTTGGAACATAGTTGCTTTACTATGAATATGACACAAGATCCTGCAAGCAATAAAATGGCCTGCTAATATTTGATGCTATTCATCCCCTCAAAAAAAATATTTGATGCTATTCAAAGTCAATGTGAGCATCACGTATCCCAAGTATCTAACGTAATATCTAGAATCAGTAATCGCCTTTTGGGTTCACAATCACTTATTCTTTATAAATCCATTTTCTTCTAACCAATGCCAAAATCAATTCAAAGGCTTTAAGTTGTCAATTTTGAACTCCTAAAGGGAACTATCGTACATGGACCACTAAGAATGATATTCGTCCAATATCCCACCTGGTATCACCATTTTTCCATACCAACTCAAGACAAGAAACAGGCTGCTCAAAACTTCTCAATTGTATTCAACGAATTTCCCATGAATTCCCTGCTTCCTAGGAATATATCACACTTTAAACCCTTGTTACAGGCTATCATTACAAATCACACAACACGTCTATGTGTGATCAAATTTTTTCATGAGTGACAAGGGGTGATTACTTTTGATACTTTCATCATGTGAAGAGAAAAGTCCGTGTTAGTGGGGTCTCATAATCTCTAATATATTCCCACAATCTCTCTCTCACATCATGTAAAGACACACATGTGCTTGAGAAGTATGTAAACCTCGTTTTTGGACCATAGATAAAGAAGAGGTAAAAAAATTAAAAAACAAATAAAGTGAAGGAACTTTTACATGTTTGAAATAAAGAGAGTTCCATTAATTGAACCAGACCTTGATAGGCCAATTCAAAAAGAACATCAATTACGAAAGGTGACCATTTCCTTTTCCAGAATTATCCTAACAAACAATACAAAAATCATTGTCGTCTAAAAGCTTTGATCAAATATGTCGGACTGTACACCCGTAATTCTTAGCTATCCTACTCTAGCCTACCCTACATCAGATCCCTATATGGCTTTATAATAATATTAGTATGGATGCAGCGATTACTTTAGTATTTTAACAGGAGAAAAGCACATCAAGTCACAAACCAATCACATTCTTCTCCCGGTGCCTTTGACATTAATAGAGTAGAAGCTCGTTTCGTTTTCTATGGCTTAATAATTATGAATGCATTGTCTGCATGCTCAAAGCTCCTGTTTCCGGTAAGAAAACGTTACTTGGTTGGTAAGAATAGTATCAGATTTTCCTACATAATGCAACATAGAGACAGGAAAGAGTTGGAGAACAAAATGATCATGTAATACTTTATCAACTCTTTGTTCATTATCCTCCCACCACCCGTCGAGTAAATCTGTAATCACACTAACTTGTCAAGAAACCATTACTTTATGTTTCATCAACATATTTGTCTTCTACAAATATCAAAACATATATGTTATTAGTGAATGTATTACGCCTTCATCACCTCAATTATGATATCATATTTAAATCCTCTAATATGTAAATGTATAAATATTCACATCTACTACTTTCATCGAATGCAATTCTAATACTTATCAACAGTGACGGAGCCAGGAATTTAAGATAGGAGGGCCTAAATATTTAATTTTTTTAAATTTTGAGGGGCCCAGTGCACTACTAACCCCTAAATAACTCCATCCTTCTATATATATATATATATATATATTAAATAAAAAATATTTAATTTTTTTATAACTTGGGGGGCCCAGAGCACCACTGGGTCCCATGTATCTCCGTCACGGCTTATCAACCTTTCAATGATAACTCCATTTGTTCTGAAAAAAAAACATATTTTGAATTTAAAAGAATCATATTTTTAAAATAATAGTTAAAAAATAATTGATAATTTTATATAGGCTTATATACCTTAATTTTTACTTATTATTTTCTTTTGAATATAAATTTTGACAGAAACCTCCATGTGGGATGTCTCATATTTAAACTTTGATGTCTTTATCAAATCAATTCACGATCCATATCTATCTCAAGAATCATCTTTTTTTAGATGGATCTCGATTGAAGCAGTACTCCTAACTTTGGCTGCTGCATTTAAGGAATTGTCTTTTCTATTTCACAAGTATATCATTCTTACAAAATTTTAGAATCTTATAAAAGTACAAATTAAAAGTGCAGTACGATGATAAGTGATATAAAAATCCTTATTCATCCAAGTCTTTAATGAAATTAACATATTCAAATTTAAGTAGGAAAATATTAATATTTAATTTAAAAATTCAACTTAATCTTATAAAATATAAAATTAAAGTACATAAAATTTGATGACTCTTTTTAGTTAGGTTTAATTCATAACTATTTGAAAGTTCAATTCAGTTTTTGATTTGAGTATCATAAAAAACATACAGTTTAAGAAATTTTGGATAAGTTCTCTTCTCTTTAAAATTCTAAAAAAAAATCCTAATTTTTCTGTATTTTAGGAAAACTCTTCTTTTAAACTTCAATTAAAAACTAACAATGAAATAGACATAGTACGAACATCAATTTGAACTAATTAAAAGTCACTAATATAATAATTTAATTTAGTTTTTAAACTCAACTTGAATAAATTAAATTCTATTTAAATTAATAATTTAAGAGAATTATAGTTAATTATTAGTTTATGTCAGGTTTATTTATTCTGTCTCAAGTTTAAGAGTGAGGTTAAATTGTCATATAAACAATATTTAATTAATTAGTTCACATTATGTTCATACTATGTATATTTAATTAATTAGTTCGCATTATGTTCATACTATATATGTTCGTCATTATTTTTTATCTGTATTCTAAAACAATACATTTTCGGAAAATTGAAAATTAAAAGGAATTTTTTCAAAAATTTTAAAGATCGGGAAAATTTTCTAAAATTTCTTAAGCTACAAAGGAGGTTTACGTCTTTTATCCTCACATATAGAAAAACTATATATATCAAATTAAACTCATCTGTACAATTTAGTCTGTTTCAAATAAAAAAATAACAATGCAATACAATACAATTTAATTCTAATTCTAATTCTTTTTATTTCTTGTTTACTTTGTTTTGAAAATTTCCATATTTGTGTTCATCGGTATTCTCAATACATACAATAATACAATTGAAAATAAAAATAATAAAAAATAAAATCATTTGTATGGTTCAACATAATTTAGATTTACAATGAAGAGTATTTTAAGCTGTTAACAAGAAATCAAAGTGTGTCAAAGAATTGAAAAATTTACAATTCAAGCGAATCATCAACTTTCTTACAATAGATACTATTGTCTTTTAAAAATCTATTGTCCCAAGTTTCTCTTGTTCCAACTTAGTGCTGGATGTAATCCAAAGAACTTTTATTAATTTAACTTTAATTTTTTAAAAATAGATGCTCATCATACGAAACGACTTAATACAAGTCTCCTATAATATCACTTTCTGACAAGGTCATTTCATGCCATTTTCTTTTCATATTGTTGTCTGTTATTGCCTTATCAAAAGCTTCAAAATATCTCTCCTAAGTGAAAATATTTAGTAGATTTTTTTTTGGTACAGAAAATATTTAGTAGATTTTAAGATCATTTAAATTGATTCTTCTGACGGAATTGAATTTAATAAGATACATACAAGTATATGTATAAATCCAAAGTGTAAGCGTATTGTGTGATTTAGAAATTCACATCTAGTAGCTGGAAACAGTAACAAACAGTGATTAGCTTCATTCCCAAATGTGGCAATCTAGTAATTGATTCGCATGTGATATGATCTGAGTCTGAAGGAGATGCTGACATACAAAATTTCCAGAGGTGCGATGATGATCATGACCCGCTCAATATAGGCGTCCATGCAGATACATGCAAAAATCATCCTGATGATAACACAATTCCAGTTTACCCCATTATTCATTCGACATTTTACTAGACAATCATCTCTTTAGTGATTTGACATAAAGAAATTTGTCATCATCTATTTGGAACGGCACCTAGATATGCCTTCATTTCCAGCCGTCCGCGTGGCATCTTATTATGAGTCGCGCTGTACCGTCAGCCCCCTTTTGTAGAAAGCGGATGAGAAGAAACAAGAGTTAAAGTAGCATGCAAAAAACAGATGATGCAGCGCATCTCCGATGTCCGTACATACCTCGGAGATTGTTCTGCGTGGAGAAGATAAAATGAAAAACAAGGCCGTACATACTGCAGAAATTGTTAAATTAGAAGACAGCATATTTACTTACGTAGTCTAATAAATATCAAAATCAAACTTTAGTATTGTTTTATGTCGGAAAAGGCCCAAAGTTTCTTGTAGCAGCCAATCCATAGTATCAAAAGGAACAAATTGACAGCCAAAGAAAAGGATAGAAACATACATTATGATTAATCATTTTTGTTGTTAAATGTATAGGAAATTATTGAGGATGCATGGAATTGAAAGGTAGCATGTGCAGTCAATGAGTCCCAAATAAAAAGTAGAAGAAATACAACGGCGCATATCCAAAACCACTTTCTCAAAACGAGAACATTTACTTGCAAGAGGAGTTTGATGGTCTATGTTGTGAAGGTGATAGATGTTGATTGAGAAGGCAATAGTATTATAATCATAATTATACCTTTATGGCATTATAATTATAAGATTATTAGTTAATGTAGATTATAAATATTAGTCAATTTTTCTTCTTTAAGGGTAAATTTTAGAATAATTAATAAAGTTGTTCATTTGTGACTATAAAGTTACAAGTTTAAGTCACGGAAACTATTGCAAATAAACTGAGTTAGCAGCCTATAAATAGTCGAAAGAAAACTACAGCTTATTTGATTATGTAAAAAGTTGAGGGAATAATCTAATAGGAACTACTTTTTTCAACGATTAAGAGGTTCCAAGTTTAAGCTGCTCACTAATTGAGGTTGTCTTTTAAAAATAGGGTAAACTAAGCGGATTAATTGTTTCTTTGGGTAAAAAGTAAAAACAAGTAATCTATAGTGACGAGGAAAGTAATCATGTTGATTTGAACACTAACATTCCAAACGGCACTATGTATATACTATATAGGCCTAGATAGAGAAGTGCCTAGAAGTGGCATTCATGTGATACATATGCATTCCCTTCTTAATCATAATCATAATCCAGCCTGTTATTGACTGGACCCCAACATTTGAAGCTGACATTGTAGGGGAACATAATTAATTAAATTGATTCTTTTCAGTCATCATTTCATGTAAAGTTTCACAATTTCTTTAATTTTTTCTTTTTGGTTTGCTTTTATGGTGCTATTGCCAAATTTTATGATCTTGTACGGCTACGTTTTGGATTAGAAATTACAATTATGCTTTTTTTTCCCTTATAATTCATTAATTATCTCAATCTACAACTTATGGATATGCTTAATATATCCCATCATTTGCATAAAATATGATGAAATTACAGAATTGCTGTGGAGCTGGCAATAGGACACAAAGGATAGAGAGCTAAAGCAACATCCAAATAAGAGAAAGCAACCATTAATTATATGTGGATGGTATCCAGAGATATGGTAACCCAGTAAGGAGGTAGAGATAAGAAGATACCTACTAGAGACTCTGTTTATGTAATGAAGAAGAGTTGGACCGATTGAGAAGACCATCGAGAAGCTTTATCCATACAAAAGAAGTTTTATCCATCCACCACTCAGTTCCAAGCTGTAGACTTGCTCATTTCCACAATCAACTTTAAAGTGTGCTATCACGTCGTGCTTTAGTTAAGTAATTCACGGGAATAGGATTCTTTGAATCAACCACTGGAGAAAGCACAGATCGGTCTACTTCACTAATCAATAATACTTTAATCCCCCTCAATTAGGCTTCTCACCTGTACACACACACACACACACACATACTTCATTTAATGCTTGAAACAATTAATTAACTAATCACTACTTAATCCTAATCATGCATTTTTGCATCTGACGGTGAACATTGATAATATAGATGTTAAGGGTAAATTTTATAAAGTTACAGACGCCTACAAAATAGTTTATTAGAATGTAGAATTTAAGTTTCATTACAAATTGGAAATTACATTTTCTTTAATAGCTTGTCATATCTGTGCTTTTGATTTGTGACTAACCTATCTGACGAATACGACTATCACGTATGCCCAAGGAAATGTAGAAGCTTTCAACTGAATTTTCAATGTATTGAAAGTAATGAGAAAAAGATACTGTTAAAACTGTGTCCTTGATTCAAGTAACCATAGGATTGCTTCTTTGTCAAGAAATCGGTTTTCAACTAGTCATTATATAATTGCTTCGACACAAAACGTCATACAAGCGTACAAAAGTGGTGATAGTACAATGGACTATAAAACTGGGCAAGACGGGCCATTGGATCATCTGGGATCGGAAGGTTACTCCAGAGACTGATCACTTCAATAGATTGAATTGGACCCAGTAAGCAAGGTAGCCCACTGGTTAATTTGTCCCTTATAAAGGCTTGGTTAGATCAACCTTGTAATCGAGATCAACTTGTTCTAAGAAATAAAATGTTCATAGGCTTTTGTTAAATAATTAAGGCTCTATTCGAATTTTACAGAAGCAATGTAATATTGACCAAAAAGGCTTACTTCAGTGAAACCGAGAAGAAAAATGAAGTGAAACTGACATGACAAGTCTTACAAAAATTCAAGATCTAATGTTCTCCTAAATAGTTCTTCATCACTTATGACGAATAGGAGTTAAATAAAACGTTTTGTAATTGGAAGAAAAATAATTCATAGACCTTCACTAAGGAATGTGAGAGAAGCTAAAACTATATAAATGCCTCCTAACAATAAGAACCTAGAAACAAGAAATATCAAATATAAACAAATCTACAGTGAAATGATTAATTTAAAACAAGAAATATCAAATATAAACAAATCTACAGTGAAATGATTAATTTAAAGGCCATTTTGCCCGCACTCTAGTTTTTCTCTCTTCCATCTCACTTTCCCCTCATCAAATTAATTTTCCTTTTTTGTGACTATTAGACACGCAAGAGCTTTTCCCATCTTCCTACATGCTTGCTCCCCTTTTTTTTTTGAAATGGAAATAAGAAAAGTTACATAATACTGCGAGGGAGTTCGGTCCCCAACGTATCCTCTGGGAGGAGAAGGAGGCACCCAATGGGTGTATTTACAAAATAAGTGATCCCAAGATCAAAATGACCAGCATAAGTCGCCAACCAGTCCGTGCATCTGTTGCTCTCCCGATAAACATGTCGACGAGTAACAGTCCAATTTCTGGAAAACAAAGCATAAATACCCCTGACGATGGGGTTGAGAACTGTAGCTCGATGGGATGCCAAGGAGAGAAGAGCGATCATGGCCGTAAAGTCGACTTCCAGCACGATACGGCGGTATCCAAATTCCCACGCAAGCTGGAGTCCCGTAAAAACGTCCCAGAGTTCTGCTGTCAGCGGAGTGATCTAGCCCAGATTTTGTGCAAATCCTTCAAGCCAGGTACCTGTATTATCCCTAAGGAGGCCTCCTGCCGTAGCTGTGGATAGGGTCCAGTTGCAAGCACCATTGGTGTTTAACTTTATCCCGCCTTCAGGCGGAGTAGTCCATCCGACTCGGTACTCCTGACGAGGGCTCAATCCGGTAAGGCTACAAGAGGGCCCCCCACTCGAACCCTGAAGATGTCCTGCAAAGGACAAAATGCAAGAGATAGGTGAGGAAGGCCAAGTAAACTGTACGTCAAATAAGGTCTGATTTCTCCATTTCCATAGGAACCAGCAAGTGATTCCAAACAGACAGGCCCAATCCTATCCAAGCACTCGGTAGTGACGCCGGAGATTATACGAGAGCCATTCCTGAGGGGGCAGAGAGAAAAACTCGGTAGAGACCATATGCAGCGGGAAAAGGTTCTAGACCTGCTGAGCTTTGATGCAGTCACATTTTGCATGGATCGACGATTCCTCCAGTTGACGATGGGAGCACGTGCCGACAGTGCTAAGTTGCTTCCGAACACGTTGCTGGTTAGTAAGCAGACGATTGTGGGCGAGTAGCCAAAGGAAGGTGCGAATTTGGGGAGGACCCTTCCAGTCCCATATCTGTTGCCAAACTCCATGGGGTACGGCGTCTTCAAAATTCATGATGAGGGAATAAGTGGAAGCAACAGTGAATTGTCCATTGTCGGACAGTCCCCATCTAAGCTTATCCTGTCCAAGGTAATCCTGTGGGGGAAGCATACCAGCTATGATCCTACAGATCGAGGCCGGGAGGTACTGTTGAAAGGCATTCCAGTGCCAATTGCCTTTGGAGTCCACAAAATGATGAATGCAAAGATGAACTATAGAGTCGGGGAGAGGGGTTATAACTTGGGTAAGTAGGGGCCCCACGCCCACCACCCACGGGTCTATCCAGAAACGAGTCCTTGTACCATCCCCTATCATCTAATTCATGCCTTGTAGAACTAAATGCCATGTCGACTTGATGCTGCGCCATATCATCGAACCCCCTTATCAGCCAAGGATAAGGGGAGGTGGTGGGCATTGAAGTTATATTTCGTAGAAAGGACTTTCTCCTAAAGGGCATTTGGATTGGCAATCAACATATAGCCCAGCTTAGCGAGAAAGGCATCATTGGTAGCTCGTAGATCCCGAATGCCAAGACCTCCCATCTCCTTCGGTTGGCAAACCTTCTCCCATTTGACAAGCAGAAGCTTTTTAGTGCCCCCGGATGATCCCCATAAAAACTACCGCATAAGCTTCTCCAGTTCATCACAAAGGCCTCAAATTCTAATTGCAGCAGAATTATTACAATTTTTTTTGTATTTTGATTTCCTAAAAACTAAGATTACTTTAATTCTATAAAATGATTAACGTATACATTATAATAAAGCACGAATCTTTCTGAAGCTTGATCTTTATCTTGTCATATCTCTTAAATCGTTTCTGAAATTGATCTATTTCAACCACCATAGCCACACAAGTATCCGACCTCTAACGGTATCCACAGATAAGGTTGAGACAGTAACTTACAGAATAAGTTTTAGACGTTTTAGTAATTTAATTGAAATTAAATTCTAATTTCAATTAAACTTTAATCAGAATTACAAATAATTCTAGTTAAATACCAATTATGCCCAAATATGATCCAATATCTCATATTGATCCTTATTTATTAAAAATCTTATATTTAATTATAAAATTTCTCAAATTTTACAATCAAGTCCAACTTGATTGAAATAACTTTGCTCTTTTTAACTCGTTCTTTATATGAGACTCATTAGGTTTACAAATATGTTTTTTTAATTTAAAGAAATTTCATTGACTATAGTAAAACTATTTACAACTTCAAAAGGATGAGTTTGTGATGGAAATCCCAAATTTCTCACTACAATGGTTAAAGCACAAATCTATTATAGTATATAAAAAAATTAAGTTAAAGCCTCCATCTTAATTTCATACGAGTTGTCAGTTTGTGTGAGACTTCTTTGGCAATAACCAAAGCTCTTATCTCATTGAAAATATTATAAGCTAAATGATATTTCCAAGTTTGCTCCCTTCTGTAGATCCTTCTATTCCTTTCCTTCCGTATGTTGTAGATTATAAGTGTAAAAGCAGCGCTGAAGAGTATTCCATCATCCTTCCGTGAGTTAGAGACTTTAATGTTGACAATGATTATAAATTATAATTATAATTCATGTTTAGAATTAGATAAATTAAAAATTCTTTTAATTTATCTTTAATTCTTCAATTAAACAATTTATAATTATAGATCAAAATTGGGGTCTAGCAACACTATTAGAGAAGTGCTTTAAAGGCAATCACCTTTAGCACTTATTGTATAAATCATTTTATGATTAATAAAGGCATTTTTCATTATTTTGATGTTCATACATTTATGGACTTGATTTGATCGTAAATAGATTTAATGAAGTCTTTGGTACAAAACATAGCATGGGGGAAATCATGATGAGATCATGATAATGAGATTCCGATCATGTGTAATTATGTTAGTATCTAAACTTTCCCTAGTCATAGGATTAATGAGATGAGATATCATTAATTCGGATAGACTATCACATGTTATTCTTCTTGATTGGATCAAGTAGTAGATCTCATAAGCTGTAGACATGAGTTGTTTAGAGTTAATATGTGGATGCTTACTAAAGGTAGTAAGTACATTAGATTGACCTACAATGAGACAATCATATGGACATTTTATTCTAGTGTCAATGATAGTCTCATCATAGCAATGGTGCAAGTATCTTTTGACTTGAGATGCTCAAGGATATCTTAGATACTGATCCTGTGCTTTGACTCCATTCATCGGTGCCTTTCAGAGGTTATTTATAGGGTGGTGATTAGGTACAGCTTGAGGTGTTCAAAGGTAATTGAGTAGCCAATAAAGGATTTACCACTCTTGATAGAAGGAGATGAAACCCACGACCTCTTGTTGGGGTCATTACTAGGGAGTCTTTGGCCAAAGCAGATACGTGTCATGAAGAGAGTCTTCAATGATACATAGAGTAATGAGATCCTTAGGACAAGATCTAATATTACTTGGACTAGATGTGATGTAGTCAGTCTAGTGAGAGTTGACACTTTGACCATACTTTGAACTAAGTGGGGTATAAATGGTAAAAGGACGGATTGCATGGCAACATTGCGTATGAAAGGGTTCGTAGCCAAACCCCTGACTTTCTGGTTAATTAAGGGTCATGATGTGTTGCTAGATACCGCTCTTAACTTATTTGAATTAAGTGTTAATTCAAGTGGCCTGTATGGCCCCAAATTGTACCCTAGTTGGAATGTTACATATTCAAGAAAATACATGTATGATAGGTGTTAAAAATTGTCATATGATTGAGAATTTCATATGTCTAGAATTTTGGTCTAATGGATCATACTTAGCGAATTGGAATTAATTAACACCATTAGAGAATTAAGGTAATAAAATGTATATTTGGACTAGGACAATTTTCAAGTGGCAAGTTAAGTTGGTACATGAAAATTGGATGACTAGGCCTATACATTGAATGACTGACAAGTGGCAACAATAAGTGAGAGATAAATGGCCTAGCATAATTGTGACATTTGGCAGCCACATAGAAGAATATGTGTGCTAGCTAGGGAGAGGACATGTGGCTTGTGTCTTTATGTAACAAGTGTCCTTAAAGCAAGATGAGTCATCTTACACATGACATATCTCTAATATTGGTTTTATTTCTATTGTTCACTTTCTATTATGGTTCATCTCTCTTTTCTCATCTCACCACCGAAACGCTCTCTTTCACTCACAATCTTTGGAATTTTGCTTCAATTTGGATCATCATCACTTAGAGTTCTTGCAAGATACTACATCAAGGAAGTAGATCCTGCTATGTTCTGTGCTATTATCTTCTTGGTGCTAAGATTTGCACCTTGATCTTGGATGTGTGCTGGTTGATTGGAAGGGCTAGACTAGCTGGTTCCTTGGATTTCTTCTTTAAAGTTAAGAAGGTAAGGGAATGCTAAACTTGATTTCATGATATAGTATGAAATGTTCAATATTTGAATTAAATAGAATATGTGTTAAGATGATGATAAATGAATGTTGGAAAAATGATCCTTGTATGATAACTTCTGATTTGGTTTTGATGTATGGATGATATTGATTTGTAAGTTACTTAATGACTAATTTTTGAATTGGTTTTGAACATGAATTTGATGTGGAATTGAGGCATGAATAAGGTGGAATTGATGAACTATGGTGAAGGGGTGTTGAAGATGTATGAAGGAGTTAAGCTTTGGACGTAGTTTGAAGGTTGTCAATGGTGGGATTTATAAGGCACATTCCAAGGTTGTGGGAAATGGTTAGGAAGGTGAAAAACTTGGTTTTGTGAAATTGTTGAACTAGATAAGGTTAGGTCTTTTCATTTGGTACATTAGGACTCAATTGGACTTGTTTAAGGTGTGAAATGAACTTAAATTGAGGATAGATTAATTGAGTAAAATTTAATTAGTTATGGATTGTTAATCGAGGTAATTACTTAAAGAATGTGAGGTTAGTGAATAATGTGTCTAATGTTGAAATGTATGGTGTGTTCAAGGATGAATGTGTTTGGATGTGCATGTATATGCTCAATTAGAGAAAAATGGAATAAAGACATATGTTATACACTACATTATTTGCTTGTAATTCTGAAATCTGAAATGGATTGTTTTAAAACTGTCAAGTCCTAGTCATGGGTAAATAGGCATGCCTAGAAGGGTCTGTAGCTACTCCAGTAAACAAACACTAAGGTTTCTTCTGTGCCAGACACTTCGATGTTTTTTAATTTTAAACACTTTTGTGTCTTCTGTTTTAGAGACTTAAGTCTCTTCTGTTTTAGATACCAAACATGGATATCTTTTGTTCTGGTCCCGTTACCCACTTCTGTAAAAAGGATTAGCAGGCTAACCTATAAAAAGGATTAGCAGGCTAACTTGTTTTATATTTTGATATATGTTTAGTTATGATGTAAATTAAGTTCTGATCTGATATAAGTTAAATTCTGTTCTGATACAAGTTAAAGCACTAATCTTACACAATTTATAAACTGATATGATAGACGTTATATTCTGATTTGAAAGAAATTTGTCCTATTATGAAATTTGTATATTATGTTCTAAAATAATGAAATTATGTTCTGATGAATTATATTCAGTAACGAAGCAAGTAAGGTATGGATTATTCTTTAAGTTGCACAATTAAAGATTGCTTATAGTATGATCTGATTCAGTGCATATGAATGTTAAACGACTGCTAGAAATAGTCGCCATTATGTATCTTGTTTAGCTATTACCCACTAAGCTATATGCTTAGCACGGTAGTTTTTCCTCCGTGTACGTTTTCATAAGAAGTTTTGAGACTGGGATAAAGACAACGGCAGTGGCCTAGAAGAATGTGTTCTATTTTGGAAGTTGTTTTTTTCTGAGTCTTTGTTTATGTTTAAGTTTGAGTTGTATTTCAATGTAATGAGACATTTTGTATATTTGTGGATAAGGTTTGTAATAACCTTTATACAGGTTGGCCTTTGAAGTTGTGGCATGTATTTGGATAAGTACAATATGTTTGATATGTCCTGTTTAAAAATAACTTCCAATGATATGTAATGTATCTTTGCTTGAGTTTCTAGGAATGCATGTAAAGGACTGTTTGGTATGTTTTAGATTATTTTGGTTCTGTTTTATATAACATTTACATATCCTCCCAGGGGATATGTGGGCGTTATA
Source organism: Erythroxylum roraimae (assembly GCA_027568915.1). Taxonomy (NCBI): domain Eukaryota; kingdom Viridiplantae; phylum Streptophyta; class Magnoliopsida; order Malpighiales; family Erythroxylaceae; genus Erythroxylum; species Erythroxylum roraimae. The sequence continues at coordinate 3,974,922 of JAOSBL010000007.1, forward strand.
TGGCCAACATACCTGGGATCCTAATAGGTCACACATATAGGAGATCCAAAGGATGAGTAAAATGGTCTTAAATGGTGATTCAAGATATGAGAGTGTGTTTTAGGATTGTATCGTGATGTGATCGTGGTAGAAAGCTTAGCATGGAATAGATTAGAAACAAGTGTTGTTGGCTGCTAATTTGGTCATTAACTTCCCATAACTTCCATTAATGCATGCTAGTCGTGGTCATTAACTTCCCATAACTTCCATTAATGCATGCTAGTCGTGGTCATTAACTTCCCATAACTTCCATTAATGCATGCTATTCATGAACATTAACTTCCCATAACTCTCCATTGGTGATGGGGTCATGGAAGGCCAAATGGTGCAAAAAATAAAGATGATTTTTGTGCATCTTGTGTAAGATACAAGTGAAAGAAAGGTTCTTTTCTCACATACACACTCTTTTTCTCACTAACTCTCACAAGAGACAAGAGTTCTTGTCTTTGCTAGTAAAAAGAAAGAATTCTAGCCATCTCATAGTGAGGTTTCTGTTAAGTCGAAATTGACTTTACGTATTAAAAGATTTTGATGACAAACAAATGACATACAATAAAAAGAAGATAAA
>JAOSBL010000007.1:4013946-4025211 GCA_027568915.1 Erythroxylum roraimae
AATTAGGTCCAAAATTAATCCATCAAACCTTATAATTCATTTAAATCATGCTTAATTCACAAGGAAAAATTCGGGGGGCCAACATAACTGATGTTGATATTTTACTTTTACTTCATGCATCTACGTAACTGTTCAAGTTTGTTGTTTTGGTGAGGGAATTTTGAAGGCCCAAATCATTCTTTTATAGCTTGAGTGAATTTTGTTTTCAAAGGGAAGTTATCTTGCTAGTTAGTCTGGGAATTGAGAAAAGATGAAGATGAAATTAAGGAATGTGATAAAATGGAGCCTTTATAAATGACTTTGTGACGTATATATTTATCTCTATGTTCTGATCGTGTAGTTAGGTTACTAATATTTGGTTTTAGGTTTTAAATGTTGTTAGAGAGCCTAGTTTCTAAGGATAAGGGATTGGGACTTCTGTAATTAGGATTTCTTCTTCTTCCCCAAACCTATGGACAGATAGAGTGATTGGAAGATTTGCAGTTTTGTCAACTTCTACACAGATTTTTGCAAATTCTATCCTTTTCATACTTGCTGTCTATTCATCCAAAATTAGAGATTTTCCATTGAACTTGCTTGGTAGCTCAATCCCATAGTAGAACATACTTATTTACAATTCAATCATAAGTAAATAAAATCACTTCCATCAAATATTAAGTGTGAATGTTGATTTAATACATTTCTTAGTATTGAAGTGTATTATCAACATACCTACTGCACGTGGATGGACATGGCCCGTGAAAGTACAAAAAAACACTTGTACATGATTAACCTATTTCATAATAGTCAATATTGTAATAAACCGCAGATGTATGATGTAGTCGTGGCTAATATCGACAAGTACAGGTCAATCCTACGAAGACTATGAATACTAGCAATTACCCTTCCTCTATTATCTAGCGTACAGATTGATTTTAGATTTTTAATAAAAAGAAAATAAAAACTAAACAATTAAAGAACTAGGAAATGATGGAATTCATTTAGAAAACTATCATTATCATAAATTAGTATCTAGTTTCGAATACTTTTAAACCCTTAACAAGTTGATCTTTTATCATGTAATTGTTTTGTTGATGTACTAGAACGTGAAGACTACTATGGTATACTAGTAGCTGACCTTGAGTCATTAACAACTAATCCTAAGGTCTCTAACTGAATTACTCAAGTTAAATAGAGATGGCCATGGTCCAGCCCTCGTCAATTATTTTAAAATAAAATTTTAAAATTAAAAATATAAAATAACTTTTTTTAATTGGATTCGAGTCTAGGCTGCCCAGGCCAAAGTTTAACTGAAGCCTAACTTTTTTAAGTGAAACGATGTTGTTTTGCTTATAATAATTGGGTCTCGTGTTAGTTTGGGCCTGGCGAAAAATTGCCATCCCTAAGGTTAAATCTTATAGGATTGCATTACTGATTTATGAGTCCCTCTATTAGGTTTGACTCTAATATCCGGAATATTTATGTTATCCTATCTCTAAGGGCAATCATCTCCATTTAATTACGGTAGATCTACTCACACTAGGATTTCTCAATCTTTACATATGAAATTGAATTATGATCGAATATTCTCGGGTTACTAGAACATAAATAAAATGCGTAATCAGATCACAATATGTCAAACAACCAATTGCATTAACAAAAGAATCAAATCATATCAAAGTACTAACATAAGGTTCATCTAACCTAAATATTAACTGGATGTTTAGTTACACATTATCGAACACGAAATTAAACATACAATGAAAGAAAAACGAATTGAAAATAATGGAATCATGTTTTCTAGATCTCCCTGATTGTCTTTTATCGAATGTTCTTGCAATGTAGAGGTTTGATCTTGTATTCCAATGGATCTTTCGATGAAATGTTCGTGTTTTCCACTTATTTGGCCTAAAATTGCACCTAGAGAACGAGTCCTACTTCTAGAAATCGCCTCCCAACGTCTCCTAATAATGCCAGTCACTTCTTCCTTTTTGTACCCTTAAATTGTCACTTTTATATTAAATTCTAGGTTTTTGGGTTATACACGATCTCTTGCACGGCAATGCATCGAACTATGCTTGATTAGAATTTACTGCGTATCGCGAAAATGCACGGTCATGCACTCTTTCCAGATTGTTGATTCTCTGTTTTACGCTACATTTTCGTCCAAATTCTTCTTCTTTAAGTCCGTGAAGGCAATTGTACTCTATCAACATACTTGAAACAAATTAAGTACCAAATGTATACCAAAAGTATAAAATATCAAGCAAGAATACATTAAATATGGGATAAAAATATAGTCAATTCATCATTTATCAGTACACATTAGAAAAGCCATGTCATTTGTCCCCCATTCTACTATTTCAACTAATGAAATGACTTAAGATACTTGATTCATCTAAGAAATTCATCAATATATCAATATTAACCTTTTCCAGTCTTATCTACAACAAAAGTTAAATGTGATGGCTTCCTAGAAAACCAAGAAATTATGTAGCAATGGGAGCTCTGTGATGTCCCAAAAATCTCGATTTTATGAATAGTATTTTTCAGACCATGGATAGTGCATCCCGAGGTGAATAGTGACACTCGGGACCTAAACTGCACTTTATTTTATTTGGCATTGGATAGTATTATTTAAGGACATCCCGATGATCAAATTTGTAACATACCACTCCTATAAAGCATATACCCTACGTACTGAAGGATATTCGAGAACATACTCTAGGAGAATGGCACGTTAAGACGATCAAGTCAACTCACTTAAGGCATCACACATGTTACAAGCATTTCCAAAGTCATTTTGTTCCATTTTTTATTCACAAACATATAGAATCACAAATGTCATTACATTTCAAATTTCACATGTATATTGTACAACAGTTGAGAGATACAATTCTCGATACACAATAACTAAAGACATTTATAGGTACAACTGATCCCGATACTGACCGAAGTCCAAATGCATACTAGACTAGCTAGATCTCCTCTGAACCTGAAAGTCAACATTGTAATTTTGATGAGTTTGCGAACTCAATAAGTGAACCATCATCGATGTGCTCACTCAAGTTAGAACACAAGATAAGTATAAATCCCATTTCAATAGATGTATCACATCATTCAATATTGAATACCAGATCATAATATACATGATATTTCAACAAGCACATCATGAATACAAACATTTCATATCATCATTTCAGAATAAACCAATCATTCATATAATACATGTCAATTTATATATGCAAATGCGCATGTGACTTCACTTTCATTTTGTTCTTTGTTGTGACCGAGCGCTTATTTACTATCTCGTATCCCTTGTAGATATCGAGCTCATTTCATATATTATCCTGTACCCATTTTGGATACCAAGCTCATTAATAACTAAGCCTATGGCTCTTTGTGCACATTCCTGAGCTTAAAGCTCTTTTTCATGCTAGTCACTCCGATCACAACTCCTTTATTTGATCATGCATATCATTGTGATGAAATGCATCAATTCACATATTCCATGTTTCATTACCTTTCATTCCTGTATGCTTCTGTCATACGTATCATATTCATCAGATCTAAGTCCGACAATTCAAATTCATTTTTCACACATTTCATATTCATTTCAACATTTCACATTCAATTGTTCACACATTTCATATTCAGCATTCAAATCATATAGAAGCACATATAATTAAGTTTCCACATCTAGGTTAACTCACAGTACGCTCTAGAAAAGTTATTGCCTTGATAACCCGGCAATGTCTGGATGTTGACGATCAACTTGTGTATCTATCTTCTTGCAATACACACGCAATTCACAATTCATTAAGTTGTCAATCATATGATTGCTCAATCATTCACATTATATATACCATGTTTCAATGCACGCTCAATTGACCTTTAAGGTATGCATCCTTATTCACAAGTCTTGATCATTCAAACATCATAGCTTATATGCATCTAGTTTGTAATTTAGGTTTATACCTTAAGTGAACTTGATTACTCTATATTCATCAATTATACATTCACCAATCCTTTTCTAGCATTATATATTAACACAATTTCCCAATTCTCATTCATTCATACCTAATCCACATTACTCATATCCTTTGGATCACATTTGCATTCATAAGAACACCTTCTTTCCTTTGACAACTCATAAATTCTAGACTTAGATACATTGATATAAAACAATTCATTCGTAAAGTTATAACATCACTTAACCACCTAAACTTATCAAACACTTAATTAACCAATTACTTAAGGAACTATCTAAGTTCATTTCAAGCCCCAATCAAGTCTAAATGCACCAAAGTAAAGTGACTTATCCTGATGTGATTCAAATATCACACAAAACAGAAAATTTCTCACTTCCATGCATTGCCCACGATCATGGGAAGGAAGGAGTTAATTTAGCTCCCACGATCGTGGGATAGGTAATCTGAAGGTGCATTGTCCAATTTCCATCAATTTTTCCAGATTCTTACATCTTTATACCAAATTCAAAACATCTTCATCATAGTCCATTAATTATACCTTAATTATACTTCAATTCCTCATCAATTTCATCTTTGATTCCAACTTAAAATCATTCAATTGGTAGCTCATAACCTATGGTCTTTATGCATTAAAATCAAAACAGAAACTTTCATTCACTAATATGCACGTATTTGTAGTTTTTTTTTCCCATTCCAAGAATACTACTTTAATACCTTTCTTTGGCATAAATTCACCTTCATTATACTTCAAATCTCATTCTAATTCATCCATGTTACAAACTATAACCTACGATTTTTATACATCAAGAACAAAGCATAAAAGTATCCAAGTTCATCTATCGTATTCCAGCACACTTCATCATCAACATCACATACAATCCATCCCAATTCAATCATCATGATCTTTCTATTATAACATGCTATAAGGATCAATACTTTACTTACTTTTTTAGCCCAAGTTCCACCTCAATTCATCAAGTTAACTTAGCTCTCCATGCATGCAAAATCATCACCAATTCAAGGTAGAAATAGATTGGTTTTTGGCTAGGATAAAAGACCACAACAAGAACTACAATATTTTGGTTCTGTAGCCATCTTGTGAAGGATAAAAGCATGTATTTAGTATGGTAATTTAGCAAAGCTCAAGCAAAACACAAGGATGGCAGATAAAAGCAGGTTTCGGTGGTGAGAGAAGAAGAAAATGGTGAATGTTCCAGCATAAACATGTGCTGCCTTAGCCTAATTCAATTAGGTGCAAGATGTCACCATTTCCTAATAACACTTTTCTCCATGCATGCATCCCATTTGTCCCATATATAAGCTGCCAATTGTCACCAATATGTTAGGCCATTTGTCACTCAATTTATTGCTGCCATTTGTTACTTAATTTTCTATACCATTCATAGGCTTAGTCATCCTAGCTTTCCATGTATCAACTTATCTTGCCACTTGACATTTTTCCTAGGCTAAATGTATACTTTAATTCATCAATTTTTCAATTATAACAATTTATTCTAGGTTACCAATTATAATCTATCAATTCTTGTCATTGGTAAACCAAAGTACAAGATATTATAAATGTATATTCATGTCACATTCATTTTAGTTTCATACCCCATAATATGTCAATTGAGTGCAATTTGTATAAATCACAATTCATATGTATATGCTAATTTTATACATATGAAGACAATCATAAAATCATGTCACAAATGTACTAAATTCATTCTATATGATGCCACTCATGTGACTCAGTAGTTTAACACTTTAAATCCTTCAACATTCTAAGAGACTGGATATTACAAAATTTGAGGTCAAAACGAGTTCATTTTGAGGGTTTGACTAAGAGTTGACCAGTGGTCAAAGTTTGACCCAAGAAATGGTCAAAGTTTGACCCAAGAAAGGGCCAAAAGTCAAACCTAAAATAAATGATATTAATTAAGGTATTTATGTGTGGTTGATATTTTAGTGGGATTAAATCCGACTAATGGATTAAAATTGAGTTAATTTTTTATCTTAAAAACAAAAATAAGAAATTAAGGAAATTGTTAAGGGACCGCATTATTTGTTCTGTTACCTATCTATGTTCTTCTTCCCTCAACTTTGCCGAGAACATCCCTCCCTCTTTCTTCTCCCCTTTCTTTCATTTTCTTCCATTTTCAAGCCAAAATTCTCTATTTTTAACCCCTAAATTAGCTATTAAACACTAAATCATCAACCTAAGGTCCCTATGCTCACCATATCAACAAGAATTTTGGGAAAAAGATAAACAAAAAGTATATGGGTCTTCTTGATGAATAGTACCTGAAATTAATAAGGTAAGTTAATAGAGTTTTAGTTGTTTTTAGTATATGATTTTAGTGTAGACTTCGAATTACAAAATTTTCTATTTAAAACCTCATTATTCTAGCAATTACTATTCACTTATAAAAATTTGGACAAAGTTTCCTCTTTATTCACTTAAAACTACCTGCAAGAAATTTCAATACACTTCTCATTCGTTCTACTCAACTAACCATCTCCATGTCAAATTCCTTAACAAAATAATTTGACCATCCTACAATACATTTCAACTCATCTAAACCAAAATTCATACATAAATTTCATATATAATTCACAATATAATTCTATAAGACCGTTCTTTTTTTATATGTATATGTCATAAATAAAACAAAAATATAATTCTGTAGTACATCTACCTCAAAGTCTTCCACAATTCTCTATGTGACTCTAGTCTTTGTGGTAGATCCACCACAACTTTCTTCTAATTTTCTTCAAAACCTGCGAGCGGAAAGAAAACCACCCTCTATGCTATAGGCTTAGTAGTGTTCAAGCAATTTCATTTCTCATCCAATTTAATTCATTCAACCATAACATGCATAACATATAATATTTTTTTCAAATATAAATATCTTGATTTATTTCTAAGCATAACTAGGCATTAAAATTACTTTATGAAATACAAGCATGTATCTATTATATTCATTCATGTCTAATTCCATATTGATCAATAAATTGTACAATTTAATTTTACAACCAATTACTAGTTCCAATTGAAGTTCTTTCATCATTAGTGATGCATTTTTATATATATTATTTTTGTAATTTCTCCAAATAAAATCCAATGGAATTGTAACGTTAAACCAGATAAGCTGGATGTTAAAAATATGGGATTGAGTTTTAAAACCATATGGTACCCATTTTTTTATATACATATCGGAACCGAGCTCTTGAAGTCATGTCGTCCATAACAAAAATCACATATCTTACATCGGAACCGAGCTCTCTGAGCCTTATAGTCTAGTAATACATATCCTGGTATAATATTGCTAAATTTTTAATTGAAATGCCAACCTTGGCACATCCCTCAAATTCCTATCTATTTTACTAAGGACAATTCTAATTAAAATATCATTGAAATTTATACGGGATGGGGGTGTTACAAGCTCTAAAGAGTTGACAAGTTAAACGAAGGGAAACTTTGCACCGCCCAGCAGCAGCATCTCGTGACATTGTGCGTGCAAAAAGGACAAGAATAGAGTAATTTTGCGGATAAGGAGCACCATCCGTGGAAGGGAAGCTCAACTCCTTTTTGCTTGCACCCTTTTTCCCCATAAGTTTAACTAATGTATTTAGTTCATGCATTGTTGCGTTAATTAGTGCAAAGCTTCAAGCAATTGTTTTTCGTTTACAGACAGAAACTAAAGAGCTTAAAGAAGAAACTCAACTGGCTGTTGCTTTTGGCCTTTACTTCTCTTTTCTAGTTTCAAAGCAAAGCCTTGCACATCCACATATAAAATGCTCACCTTTCTCACATCATTGCATGCCTTTGGGGCTTTAGGGTATCTGTTAACTACTAGTCATGGCTGTCCAAACCACTGTTTTCCAAATTCTTACACTGTTGTGCTTCCTATCATCTTATACTACTTCAGTCGATTTCAACTATCCTGCTGTTTTCAACTTTGGTGATTCAAACTCTGACACAGGCAACCTTGCCGCTGGACTAGGCTTCCTCCTTAATCTACCTAATGGCCAAACTTTCTTCAAATTTTCGTCTGGGAGGTTTTGTGATGGTCGTCTCATCGTGGATTTTCTAAGTAAAGTCATGCAACTAAGCTTTATTTGCATTATCTTTTCTGGTTATACTCGTATACTGTCAGACAACTCTAGTTTGATCCTCTCTAAGTGAAACAAAACAAATCTTTCATTTTTTTCCCCCCTTAAAATTAGATTATCGAAAAATATTGAAATTGTAACATTACTATTACGCATGTGATGACACATTACCTTACACAACTAGATAGTTGCCTTCAGCATTTGTTTTGGCTCTCCTCATTAATCTTTTGTCATGCTTACAATGCACACAAGTGACCCACCATTTTGAAAATGCTTCTTCCTTTCTTTTAATCTATGGTTGGTAACTAACATCCATACAAAGTGAAAGCTACACATTATTTTGGTTTCCTTGCCTTGCCTTTCATTTAACGTTGTTTTGGTGTATACATATTCTCTAAGGTAGCTCTCCCCAAATCCATGGCTACCCAGAAGCCCATCCTTCACATTCTTGTCTTACTATTCTTCATTATCTTCCCTCTGACTCTTTCCATAATAGACTTCAAATTTCCTGCTGTTTTCAACTTTGGTGACTCAAATTCTGACGCCGGCAATCTTATTGCTGCTGGCATGGAAAGCATTAACCCACCTTATGGGCAAATTCACTTTGAGAAACCATCTGGGAGATACTGTGATGGGCGCCTTATAATAGACTTCCTCCGTAAAAAACTCGTTCTTGTTCTTTTCTTTATAGGCTTTCTGCAAGATTCTGATCGTTCTTTTCCGTAATTTTGTGTCGCTTGGAAATGATAATTAGATTAGAATGTTTGGCTGATGGTTCTTCACCTATTCGTTCCCTTTTTTTTCTTTCCACTGTTTCCATAGTGGCCACGCTATTTGCTCACAATATTTTGGATGGATGTCTGGAATTATGGTTGTTTTACTGTTTGAATCCTCAATCTTCAGTGGATGCTATGGATCTTCCGTTCCTAAATGCCTATTTGGAGTCGATTGGGATACCAAATTTCCGTAAAGGATGCAACTTTGCAGCTGCAGGGTCAACCATACGTCCGTCGACTCCAACTTCTGTCAGCCCCTTTTCATTTGGAGTTCAGGTGAATCAGTTCCTCCGATTCAAAGCTCGTGCTTTGGAATTGCTAGCCAAAGGTATGCAATTTACAATGGAGAGCAAAATGATGAGCAGTGCAATTTCCTCGGTGAATCATGCTACTTTCTTGCAGGCAAAAAACTTGAAAAGTTTCTCCCAGCTGAAGATTTCTTCGCAAAGGGTCTCTATATGTTTGATATCGGCCAGAATGATCTAGCTGGTGCATTTTATTCCAAAACTTTTGATCAAATAGTCGCCTCAATTCCCTTCATTTTGACAGAATTTGAAACTGGTATCAAGGTTTGCATCCTCACACCCGTTCTTCTACAGATTAGCTTCTTTTTATTTCATTAAGACATTCAATTTGCTGGGTGCTTGTTATCTGTTGGCTTTTCTTGTAACAGAAACTATATGATCAAGGAGCTAGGAACTTTTGGGTACACAACACAGGTCCTCTAGGATGCTTGCCTCAGAACCTTGCAAAATTTGGAACAGATGCATCAAAGCTTGACGAGCTAGGATGTGTTAGTGGGCATAACCAAGCAGCCAAGCTCCTCAATCTGCAACTTCATACTCTTTGCAAAAAGCTACAAGGCCAATATGCTGATTCAAACTTCACATATGTTGATCTCTACACGATAAAATCCAACCTCATTGGGAATTACTCTCGATATGGTTAGTGTGCTTCTAGTAATCTATGTGTCATGGTCTCAAATAAAGCATGGCATTGTTGAGAAAGTTCCAAACTTTGACGATATTCTGAACATTGCAATTCAAACCTCAATAAAAAGATAGGCTTCAAAGTTTTAATAAGCATGCATTTGCAGGATTTGAACAACCTATAATGGCTTGCTGTGGGTATGGAGGACCACCATTCAATTATGATACTCGGATAGGTTGTGGGCAAACCAAAGTTTTGAATGGGACAACAGTCATAGCCAAAGCATGCAATGATAGTACTGAGTATGTAAATTGGGATGGAATTCACTACACGGAGGCTGCCAATCAATACGTCTCATCACAAATACTCACTGGAAAGTTTTCTGATCCGCCATTTGCAGACAAAATGCCTTTTCTTCTCAATCCCAAGTTCTGACACCCTAATCCTTTTCAGGGCACTGTGATTACAATATTTTGATTCTTGACATTAATTCATGTATAACTGCTAATGAATTATCAATTATAGTGTGCATTTTAGTTGAAATATGGATTGGAGAGAAATGGAAAATCAAGATGCTTGGGATATTTGACATGCATTATAAAATGATAAATTAAATTAAATTCTTTTATTTGATATAATGTTACAGGTCTTATGGGAGAGTTCCACCCCAAAAGTTAGCTTAAAGGGTGGGAGAGCTCATAAGCTTATAAATCACACATCAGCCCCTCTTATTACCGATATGGGACAATTAAACCGTAACATTTCACCACGTTCCGTAGCCCAAGCACCTGCGGGCTAACTGTGGGTTAGACCTTTTCTAACCCCAGGTGAACACTGCAGTGCCAGCTTCACTACCCGTGGCCGTAAGACTCGGAGAAGTGCAATTGTCTCTAATACCAATTGCTACAAGTCTTATGAGAGAACCCAACTTTAAAAGTTAGTATAAAGGGTAGGAGAACTAACAAGCCTATAAACCCCACATCAGCCCCTCTTATTACCGATGTGGTACAATTAGACCGTAACATATACATTTAACATTACCATTGTATTAATTTTATTATGTTGTTTTTCTTAAGTACCCTCATGTTTTTTGTTATAAAACCACATTATATGAAACACACTGAAATGAATTTGAGTGATTGTAAATCCCACTGTCTTATGAAAAATGTGAAATTTGATAAGAGTTCTTGAGATATTTGTAGCACCCCACTCCCGCAAGACACGTACCCGACATCATGAGTGATATCCGAGTCCGTTTCCAGCGAGAGTGGCATGCTAAAACACTTAATCATTCAAAACCTAAGAAGCACAGACACGCGACACGCGACACGCGACACGACATGTGACATAGACATGAGGACACACCAACTTCTAAAATTTGGTGGATACGAACAATGTAGCTATCCTAAGGTAGACATATTTTCTTTCTTGTTTTATTGGCAAAATTTGAACCTCCTAATTTAGTCCCTTAA
>JAOSBL010000007.1:4025311-4035384 GCA_027568915.1 Erythroxylum roraimae
AAAAACATGGAGCATATATTCCATTAAGCAATTTGTCTACAATCTCCTATCCAAAAGTAGAATTAGTCATTCACAGGGGTATTTAGAACCAAAAAATCTAACTGAAGTATCTACCCTCTAATCACTTTACTCTCAAACATTGGCATTGCTTTCATCAGTAAAGATCACACTCTCCAACTCTAGTTCATCAAGTGAAAGATTGGCAACTTCAAAGATTCCATGATCATCATCAATTGGTGAAAACTCATCTCCTGCAATATCCCACGTCATTTCTTCTCCTTATTTGTATTGTGAAGATTTTTTTTAAAGGAGTCTCAAATTAGTATGAATGTAACAAAAATTATTTTTTAATTCTGACACGTGTCTAACACGCGGACACGTGTCTGACACGCGGACACGGCTCCATTTTGCTGTGTCCGTGCTACATAGGTCAAAACTCAATATAATTTTTTTTGAAACCACAACACAGTAAGCGACACCCATTAGAGTCCTCGTGTCTCTTACTTAAACGATAGGAAGTACATTCCCATGTCCTTTAAACCTTTGCGAGTAGTAAGTTGTTGGTCAAGGTTTCAGGTCAAACGTAGTTAGTGGTAGACCCAAAAATCATACCTTACAATCGTAGGAGTGTTATTTCCTCAAGGTAGGTAAGTGTCGACTTTTAGAGCAACTAGCGACAACAAGAACCGATCTTTACAAGGGGTAAGGTAATAGCCGATTTGGCAAAACCAACAGGTAAGTCCTTTGTCTTGTAGTGCGATTCTAGTGATTAAATTTTTATGCGTGCCAGTTCTTTAATTATTGCTTCTGTTATTTTGCATCATTTTTTTTACCTGTCATATTTGCATGTGAGTTTACCGGGAAACAACCTCTCTACTATGTAGGGGTAAGGCTGCGTACTATAAGACCTCCCTAGACCCCGCCTCACTGCAGGACTTCAGACTGGATGCGATGATGATGATGATGATGACAACACAGTAAGCGGAAATCCGTAATCAATTCGGGCCCACTTCATTTCATAAACATTTTTCAATTCATCATAATTTCGTTGATCACTAAGGCCCATTCCAGAAACAAAATACTCACAATCATAATGTCAATACAACATGATTACATTCGCATACACATTGTACAATGATTTCAAAATACACTCCTTAATACAAAATTTGCGGGAAATACAATTCAGTACGAAAATAAAGAAATACAATGCAGAAGCGAACTAATCGTGACCTTTATCTCTCACTTGTATGCAGTAGGTATACTCCCATTGCCTAATAGGGTATTCTTCTGATTCTGAAAAAATATTTGCAAATTTTGGGTAAGTTTTGCAAACTCAGTGAGTGACCATCATCGATGGCTCACCTAGTCACACAACACATAATTCACATTCCTAACATTTCACATTCAATACACTTTAATCATTCATATTATGCGTATGCAGTGCACATGAGACTCACTTTTCATTCGTTACTTTGTTGTGACCGAGTGCTTAAACTATCCCGTATCCATTGGATACCGGGCTCATTACTAACTGTCCCATATCCGATGGGATATGACTCATTTTATATAGTGAGCCTTAGGCTCTGAGCTCGAGGCTCATTTCACACTTTGATCTTTAAGCTCTGATTGGTGGTTACTCCGGTCACAACTGCCATTATATTTCATGCATTCATGAAATGAAATGCATCAATCATATTTGCATGCTCCCATTTAATCACATTCCCATATTTTTGGACCTTAGTCTGGTATTTAACATTAAAGTTGAGAATCACATTTTTACTTACATGCAAATGCACCTTCATAACATATTTAACAATCAAATTATGTACAATTAGTTCATCTCATTCACATACAAGCAGCGCTTCAATATCTAAATCAAGCATCATAATCATCGGACCTTCTGTCCGAAAATCAACACAATCAATCACATTCATATAGTCATTCCATAGTCAATCAATACAAAAATTCAAAACAGAATAAACAATGAAATGAGACTATCTCGATCTACTCACAGTACGCTTCAGATTAGCATTTGCTTCCAAATTCTGGAAACGCCTGAATGCAGACTTTTAACCTACACAACTCTTTTATGCAATACACACATTACACACACATTAATAATTTTGCACAATTATAAGCATTCATTTATGCATATGTGTGTATATGGAATATGTACGATGCATGTTCATGACAATCCCGGGTATATTATCAAATTTCACACTTTATCACATTATCATTTTTTTCTGTATCAATAGCTTTCATAATAACTCATTTCTCGTTCATTTTCACTAGATACAATTTACTTCTCTTTTTGAATCACATCTTTAATCATATGGACCACTTCATCTCCATTAAACACATGTCTTTCGTACTTTAAAACCAACAATTCACTCATTAATGTTATTCCATCATTACATGATCACACATTATCAAAACTCTCATTTCTTCTTATAAATTCTCCAAAATTCCAGACCTTTGGGTCTACTGTTCACATTCAATTAGAAAGTGAAGATGAGGTAATTTGGTTATACTCTTTTCTAGAAAATGTTCCTCTATGTCTTATGTCTCCATTGACACCAAAATCACTCAATTAGGTTAAGTAATTTGGAAGATATGCCTCAAACATTATCGGGTTGTTCATGTCCAAAAATAGTGTATTATGCACAACTTCCATCCAGAAATTCAATATCTTAAATACTGAATACAAATTCGACTTCTTCATATGATTTGTATCCCTATATCTCTAGTTTACTTCAAATTAAAAATCATCTCATTTGGAATCCTATAGATCCAGATATAATCAAAATACTGAAGGGCGCTCAGTAAGAAAATCCTATTTCACGGTTCCAACAGATTCCACACTTTGATTTGATCCATCTTTTTCAGTTCGATCTGGAATGCTACCAATTTTTGTGCAGAGGTAGAAAAATGTGTTAAAAATCTATTGGTTCAAGAATCAAGTCATTTAGAGGTCTAGAGTGGTCAAAAGAAGGAAGGCTGTTTAATAAAATAGAAAATCCCAAATGCACAATTGTGCTTAAGCACGACGGTGCAAATTCCTCTTCATCACCAAAGTCACCGTTGTGCTTATGCATGACGGTGCATTTTCACTTTACACATAAGCACGACGATGCATTTTCCCTTTAATCACAAAAGTCAACGTCGTGCATTCTCTTTTTCTTCTTCTTCACCGAATCTTAACTTCAAACCTTCATAACTTTTGCCAAAAATTGCAAACTTTATATCAATGGAAAGCTAAAAGAATGATCTAAAACTTTCATGAAGACCATTTTATCAAAATATTTCTAGATCAATACAGTTTAATCAAGGAAGTTCAGATCAAACTTTTACCTCTCTTTATCTTTTCTTTTCAAAACAGACCTTCGGGTCCATCTTTCATGGTCATTTTGACAATGAAAATGAAGGATTTAGGCCAAAAATTCTTCTAAAAAATTGTTCCTTTATATCTTAACTTTCAAATGAAACCAATTTCATGTAATTTTGTTCGATATTCTGGAAGTTATGCTAAAAGCACTACATACTATTCCAAACCACCATAGAATCCACAAACTCAACTTCAAGCTAAATTTTGAAACCCTTAGAGACAGAATTGAATTTCAATTTCTTCATGAAAATATAGCCATTTGTCTCTAGTTTAATTTGAACTTAAAATCATCCCATTTATAAATCTACAGATCATGATATGGCTAAAATGAAGATGCATGTTCAGTGGAAACACTGCATCTATACATGTCTAGCACACTTCAACAATATTCATTTCTAACTCTAAATCATCTCTAAATAAATTTATGAATCATTCATCATCATACACATAAAAGCAAGACATCAATGTATTCATTTCTTTACCCACATTCCAGCATACCTAAATCACCATTTTATGTCCATTTATCCTCTAAGTATCATTAAATATGCTTCCTTTAACAAATCAATAAAGTTTATGCTTATACTTACTTATTTAGCTTCATTTTTCTTCATATCACCAAGAACCCTAGCTACTCCGACATCCACGATATTCACCTTTTTAAGGTGGAATATGTTCGATCTTTTAGCAATAAGAAGAAGGAGACAATGAATCTTGAAGAAACAAGGTGAAAGAGTTGAACAAACATCAACATGAGAGGGTAAGGGTGGGATGTCGTGAGTGAAGAAGAAAGTAAATGAAGAAGATGAAGGAATGAAGCTAAAGAGAATAAAGGTGGGTCTTTCACTTAATGAATAATGTGATTTAAAACAAGTGGTGTGGCAAGTGACTTATCACGATCCTCTTGTGGTCTTGTAATCTACCAGTCCATTTGTCTCCCATTTTCAACCCAATTTTCTCCTAATTTTAATTGGCACTTGTCAATAAATCTCAACGTCACATATTAAAATTTCTACTGCCCTCTGACATTTATTTCTACCACTATTCATCAATTATTCTGTCACTTGGCATTTTTTCTAGTCCAATATACCCTTAAAATTTCTAGAAATTTTCTAAATTTTACCAAAAATTCTAAATCAGTAAATATACATCCCAAATTAATTTTTAACACAACTAAACCCCAATTCTCAATATAATCACCTTTCACATATAAGTCAATTATACCCGGAATGTCAATGAATGCATGTACAGTCATTTTAATGTGTGTAAAAAAATTCAAACTCACATATGTGTATGCTAACAATATGCATGAGCATAAAAATCTCATTGATCTTACATGTACCGGATTTTAGGATTCTAACCCTTAGTATGGGAACGTGATGTTACAATATTAATCAATCAAATAAAAGATGGTTGAATTAATTTCAGTAGTCCATTAGATACCAAAAGATTGTAGAAGAGACTGGACATCTTTGCCACTTTAAAGTTCAAGGTCTCTATTGTGTAACTGGAATTTGGTTGTTCAGAGAGTGCACATTGGAATCTTTGATCTCTTTGACTTAGGACAAAGTCAGGTTACACAATCAGGATTGGCTTCAGTGCATGTTATAAACATGAACTGAAAATCTATACTCATCTGTCGACTTTCAATGTTCTAAATGTCCACTTCAAGATGAACATTTACAATTATGTCTTAGTATCTCATCATATTTCTACTAAATTGAAGTATATAAGTCCCCTGACAAGTTTTAACAGTGCAACTATAACTATTTCTTGGAAACATAAGCATAACATTGCGCCATAGGAAACACAAAAGCAATCACAAGCAGACCTTCAACCACTAGAGTGAATTGTTCCTTCCCTTCAGTCTCTTCCCTGGTCTTGAAGTTGGATTCTCGTTTGTTGTCCTTAGTATTGAGCCCTCCAATATCCAGAAGTCCATCAATCTCATACACTAGCCTTTGGCTAAAAATTGCTTCATTGTACTTTTCTTCTACGGTCAAGATTGCCAAACAAAAAACACCAACTCAGCATGTTTTCCATATCTTAACCAACAAATAGCACATTTCACTTTCTACAGGTCTGTTGCCTATATCCTTACCTCTAAGATTAATTACATTTTAATAGTATATGATTGGCAGCCTAAGTAGTCACAATCACTTTTCTGCATCCTCACCATTGATTTTAATGACATCAAAATAGTATGACAAATGCTGCATTAACAAATAACAAACTATATGGAAGTTTTTGTTTAAAAGAAATCACATCCACCTTGATTTTATGTCATAGGAAGGTCCTCCTAGAGCAAAAAATGAAGTTACTTCATCATAAGTGAACTCTGAAATGGAGTTTCAGAAACTCGACAATTTATAACTGTTTCAGTCAAATTTTAACTTTCTATATTGAAAATAGCTTCAGAAACCCAAGATAATGGAATGTGATGAAAGGGCTTGCTGAAGATGAATCAGATTTGCCCCAGCTCGAGGGTTCCAAAGGAATTCATTGCATTTTATATCGTTTAGGAGGGGAGGGGGTTCCCTTTCCACAAATACTTCTTAGGTATGCTTTTAAAAAGTTAAAATTGGTTACCCACTAAAGCATGCTTTTCATGAACTTATTGTAAGGCGGTATCGACTCATGGGGTATCGCCACTTCTAGAAGTGTATAAAAAAAACTGAAGATAGCAAGCTGTCTTGATAGCTTACATTCTGTGGACAGCTTGCTGGAGGGTCTATAAAAAGACCCTCCCTCCCTCTTTCCAAATGTAAGATGTAACATATATGAATATGTGGTGAGAGAGTTTAAGAAAAATTTGAGAGAGTGATTTTTAGGATATTTTTAGGAAACATTTTCCTAAAAAGGGTGAATAACAAAATAGTGAGGAACTATCTTAGGGATAGTAAATTTGTGTAACACCTTGCGTGTGAGTTCCTCTATTTTGTCATGTTATTTTTCACTCTTTGTACCACTTATTTTCATTAGTGAAAGATTTATTCAAAGTTTAGCACGTGGACGTAACCCAAATCAAAGGGTTAACCACAGTAAATTTCTGTGTATTATTTCTTTTCTTATTTTACCTGTGGGATATAATTCGTAATTTTCCCGACAAGTGGTATTAGAGCCAGGTTTAGTTCTGTGTCAAAGCATTTCTCTTCGAAGATGAAGGCAAAAATAAGTAAGAAGATTAGCCTAAATGGCTCCAACTGTCACATATGGAAGAACAAGATGAAAGATCTTTTGTTCATCATAAAAATGCATTTATGGGTTACAAATGCAAAACCCGGAAATAAATCGGATGAGAAGTTGGTGTTTGAGCATGAGCAGGTATGTAGTTTTATCCAGCAATTTGTTAAAGATAACGTGTATAACCATATCTACAACGAGACTCATGCACGGATGCTGTAGAAGAAGCTCGAGGAGTTGTATGCCTAAAAAATCAGTAACAATAAATTATTTTACCTGACAAATTTAGTGCAAATAAAATATTGAGAAGGAATCTCTGTGGTAGATCACTTGAATCAATTTCAAGGGATCGTGAGTGCTTGCCCTTTTCTTGCTTACCTCCCTGCCAGAGTCTTAAGAGACTTTGAAGATTTCAATTACCAATTCTGGAGTTAATATGGAATATGTAAAAAGTGAAATTCTGAATGAAGAGATGACATGAAGATCACAGAGTTTGGCCTCTTCAATACAATCAGAAGTTCTGGTCATAAGTTCCAAGGGAGGAGTAAATCTAGAGGTCTAAATTCTAGAGATAAGAGCAAAAGAAGATCAAATAAGTATGCAAATGTTGAGTGTCATCATGGCAGGAAGAAGGGTCATATCAAAAGGTTCTACCAGAAGTTCAAAGAAGAAAAGAACAAAGGCAAAGAAGTTAAGAAAGATGATAGCAATGATGATGAACACGTATTGATGGTTACCACTATTGATGACTTTCACATTGTTTCATATGCTAATGATGTGAATAGTTCATCCTGTGAGTTCAACTGGATAGGTGATAGTAGTGCCACTCCTCACGCGACATCATATAAAGAAATCTTTATACATTAGGAGATTTTGTTGTCGTTAAAATGGGAAATAATGGTTTGACCAAAATAATAAAAAAGGTGATATTTACTTGGAGACAAAAATGGCATGAGATTGCCTCTAAAAGGTGTCAGACATGTTCGTGATCTTCGCCTAAATCTGATCTCTGTTGGCATACTTGATGATGAAGATTTTGCATCACTTTCAAATATGGCAAATGGAAACTTAATAAAGGCTCCTTGGTAATCCCCAGAGGTAAGAAGTGCAAAAATTTGTACATGATGCAAGCAAAGCTCTCCAACGATGTTATGAATTCAGTAGAGACAGATGGCGTAATTGAATTGTGGCACAGGAGACTTAGTCATATCAACGAAAAGGGAATGACTCAATTGGTGAAAAAGAATGCATTATTTAGAATTGAACAGGTGCATTTAAAGAAGTTTGTTAATTGTCTAGTAGGAAAGCAAAAAATAGTTGCTTTCAAAAGTTCCCCTCCTTTTAGAATGAAGAATGTGTTGGATTTAGTACACTCATATCAATGTGGGCCAATGACAAAGTCACTAGGTGGTGCTCAATATTTTGTGACTTTCATTAATGACCATTCTAGGAAGACGTGGGTATACACCTTGAAGACTGAAGATCAAGTTCTAGATGTTTTAAAGCAATTCCATGCCTTAGTTGAAAGACAAACTAGGAAGAAGCTGAAATGTATTCAAACAGACAATGGTGGAGAATACAGTAGACCATTTGACGTTTATTGCAAAGAGCATCGTATTAGACATCAGACTACTCCTCCTAGGACACCGTAGTTGAATGGTTTAGTTGAGAGGAGAGAGTTAGATGCCTACTATCACATACAAAGTTGCCTAAGACATTTTAGGGTGCGACTTTATTCACAACAGTACATGTATTAAATAGTTCACCCTGTATCCCTTTACAGTATGATATTCTAGAGAAAGTATGGTCAAGAAAGGATGTTTTCTATGATCATCTAAAGGTATTTGGATGCAAAGCTTAGTTCCATATCCCTAAAGATAAGAGATCAAAGCTTGATGTCAAGACTCGCTAGTGTATATTTATTGGTTATGGAGAAGATCAATTTGACTATCGATTTTATGATCCAATCCTGAAGAAGCTGATTCGGAGTCGTGATGCTATATTTGTCGAATATCAAACCATTGAAGATCTTGGCCAAGTGAAAAGGGATGTTCCAAGAACTGATGGTGACCCGGTGGACTTAGAGTTAATTCCTCCAATGAGCTGCCAAGACAATTTAGAGATGAAGTTATAAATTGCCAGCTGAACATAGCTGATGATGATGCTCCCATTCAGAATCAAAGATTGCTCAAGTTCCAATAAGGAGATCAACATAAGAAAGACAAGCCTCTACTAAATACTCCAATGATCAGTACGTGTTACTTATTAATGGGGGAGAACCTGAGAATTTTCAAGAGGCTATGATAGATGAACATAAGATGAAATGGTTTAAAGCCATGCAAGATGAGATGAAGTCCTTGCATGAGAATAAAACTTTTGAACTGGTAAAGTTACCAAAAGGCAAGAAAGCTTTGAAAAATATATGGGTGTTTAGGATTAAACATGAAGAACACAATCGTCATCTAAAATTCAATGCTAGATTGGTTGTTAAAGGATTCAACCAAAGAAAAGGTATTGATTTTGACGAGATTTTCTCACCAGTTGTGAAAATGACATCCATCCATACAGTGCTTGGTTTAGCAACAAGTCTAGACTTAGAAATTGAGCAATTAGATGTCAAGACAGTCTTTCTTTATGGAGATCTAGAAGAAGAGATATATATGGAGCAGCTAGGGGGTTTCACGGAAAAAGGGAAAGAGGACTATGTGTGTAGATTGATGAAAAGCCTTTATGATTTAAAACAGGCACTAAGATAATGGTATAAGAAGTTTGAGATAATTATGGGGAGCAAGGTTGTAAGAAGACTACTTTAGATCACTGTATTTTTGTACAAAAATTCTATGATGATGATTTTATTATCTTTTTGCTCTATGTTGATGATATGTTAATTGTTGGCCAAAATATCAACAAAATTAACAGTTTGAAGAAGTAGTTAAGTAAGTCTTTTGTCCGGGATGACTTGAGGCTAATAAAACAGATTCTTGGCATGACGATTATAAGAGAAAGCGGCACCATAAAATTATGGTTATCACAAAAGAAGTACAATGAGAAAGTACTTCAAAGGTTCAAAATGGATAAAGTAAAAGCGGTTAGTTGTCCTCTTATTAATCACTTTAGGCTAAGTACTAAGCAATGCCCTTTGGTGGATGAAGAGAAGGAAGAGATGATGAAAGTCCCATATGCTTTTGTAATTGGAATTTTGATGTACATCATGGTATATACACGACCAGATATTGCTCACACTGTTGAAATAGTGAGTAGGTTCCTTTCAAATCCTGGTAAGGAACATTGGGGTGCCGTAAAGTAGATTCTCATATATCTACGTTAAACTTCCAAAATATGCTTATGTTTTGGAACTAGATGTAAATATGGCCAATGATGTTGACTCCAAAAAGTTTATTTCAGGTTACCTAATTATCTTTGGAGGGAAGTGTAAGTGGTGAGTCGACTTGTACCATGTGTAAGTCGACTTATCCTTGCTCGGTACCGATAAGTCGACTTGTGCATT
>JAOSBL010000007.1:4049641-4062490 GCA_027568915.1 Erythroxylum roraimae
CAACGCGTGTCCGTGTCGGACACGTGTCGGACACACGGACACGGCAACATTTTGCCGTGTCCGTGCTTCATAGATTCTAAATTAAGTTTAGGTTCTAAATAAATTATGATAGTTAAATGTTAATCCCTATTTAGTAGGGAATACCTAGTATAAAATATAGCCTTTGTTATACTTGCTTACACATCAACTCTCACTATTCATTCCACGAAATTAAAACTTGTGGTGGAGTGATTTTTCCTTCGATTTCGTTTATAATCTCTAAGCTCTATTGTGTCAATATTTCCCCTTAGAAACTTGCTATGATCTTTTCTGATGAACGTGGGCTTTGGTTCTCTCTTTTGTTGGGACATATAGGAGGCTCTTACAGTGTTGTCATGGTTGATTGAGAAAGATCAACCCATGCAAGATCCATGACTTGTTAGGGAAATCTACCAGACCACCTTTGCGAAATACTCAATCTAATTGTACTTGCCTTTTCATTACCCTTCCTCACTCCCTCCCCCTGGACATGGGAGCATGTTGATCTATTTGGATAAAATAGAATTTTCTAGATTGCTTAGTAGTACCTTCGTTGGTGATAACTTTGGTCAATTTGAGATCTCAGATAATAGCTGTCTGAGGAACTCATCTGCTTATGGAACCTTGGACAGGCTAAAGATATCACTGATTTAGGTTCACTGAAGGAGGCAGCAAAAATTTTTGTCCCAGGTCTGTTTATTTTTCAAATACCAGAACTTCTGCAATTTTAATCCTCAAAAGGAGAAAATTTATGAAAAGATATTTCTTTCTTATGGTTTACACAAAGATTTACGCACTCCACCACTTTCTTGCTTTTCAATTGTTGCTTTGAAGGGGAAAAAAGTAGGAGGAAGTGATTTGACTAAAAGTTTATTTCAAACTTGTTTCTATATCTCTGGTTTCTAAAATTGCAGTATGCTACAATTGCAGGTGGTGCAACTATATACTCTGCCAGAACTATAAGGATCAAAGAAGATGAGGGTTTCAGGTAAGAATTACATAATGTTCATTCAAGGTTTGCTGGAGCTTTTAAGCGAACTGCTCTCTTCAGATTTGAACAGCATGGTCAGAGATAGAACAATATAAAAGACTTCCGAGTAGGATCTATGCTTCATAAACTGTTATGATCTAATTGTCCCACATCGGTAATAAAAGAAACTGATGTGGGGTTTATAGGCTTATGAGCTCTCCCACCCTTCAAGCTAGCTTTTGGGGTTGGTTCTCTCATAAGTCCTGTAACAATTGATATCAGAGCCGGTCTTGGAGTGGTGGCCCACGGAGTGGTGGCCTGGGAGTGCTAGCCGTGACCAACATGGCCGTGACCAATGAGGTCATTGATCCTTATGGGGGGACGAATGTTATGATCTAATTGTCCCACATCGGTAATAAAAGAAACTGATGTGGGGTTTATAAGCTTATGAGCTCTCCCACCCTTCAAGCTAGCTTTTGGGGTTGGTTCTCTCATAAGTCCTGTAACATAAACAGAGATGCCTGCTCTGAACATAACACTGAAAATAATTTACCCCAAGTAAACACAACAAATCAACGACTGTTAATAATATATCTTGTTTGAAAAGATTTGTACTTAAAGTAGGATTATAATTGCTATCTGTATTGAACTGTTCTCTCATATATGCATTTTTGTGGATTGATTCATTTCAGGAGTTACTACTTTTATGAATTTGGTAGAGATGAACAGCATGTGGCATTGGTAGCTGCAGTTGACAGCGGAAAGGTTGAAATACACCCCTTTCAGTTCCTAAAATTGATAATACAATCAGTCATCTTCGATAAGAAGCATTCTTCTATAACTCCTTCATGATAATATAAGCGAAGCACAAAGTATTGCCATTGTGGAAACCACGATTACCTGAACTCAGGCCCAATTATGTTTTCGCAATTGTCCTTGGTTCCACTTCTAAAAATTTTTAGCGGTTTTCTTGTAGACAATTATTGCTGGAGCAACTGCTCCACAGTCCAAATGGGATGATGATGGCGTGAAGCTTCGGTCTGCTGCTATATCCCTCACAGTTCTGTAGTCGCCTACCTGATATCTTATTTTGCAGGTTTGTGAATCATATGGTTTCCATGCTAGCTGTGCACTTTATACAAACATATATCAGGTGACATAATTTTGTTCTTGTAGTTACTGGTAGTTGATGTCTCCTAAGAGAAGTTTAGGTTGTCATTCATTTCAGGCTTTGTTTTACTTTAAATAGTTTTTTTTTCTAACCGGTGTACTGTTTTGCGGAATCAAACTAAAATGTAGTTCTATGGCCCCAAGAAATGTCATTGTTCTGCTGGTCTGACTTTGAAACTGAAGTATTGTATGGATGATTTTCTCTAGGTTGACGCCAAATATGAAAATATGGATCCTGATTGCTACTAAGCTACCAGCCTTCTTTTCATTTTCTTTTGGTTACATACACCAATTCTTGTGGTATTATGGATCTCAAACTAGCACCTTATGCTACCAAGTTACTTTTAATGTTTATTGTTTCAGTTTCATGCGACTTATTTGGCAGAATTCTGAATATAATATCCTCATGCAAGAAAATCTGTGCTGTTGGTTAGTACCATTCATAAACCAATAATCAGAATTAAGTTACTATAATTGATATAGTACATTCATAGGTACCAATTTTGTGAATTTTATAGCACAAGGATCCTTAAAGCTAATTGAGATGATCTTGTACTAGACAAGTCATTTGGAAAAACACATATCACTCTGTTTATTTTATCAATTTATTCGTGTTATTCTTTTTTGTCCACGATTTCAAACCTCTAGCACTTTAATGTTGTTTATGCTGCATCAGGTTCATCTAAACGCAGAACAAGGTGTATACTGGATTGGGTTTGAGAGTATTTGTTATTTGCTCAGAATGGCATTGCCAGCTTAATGCTGCTTGCTCCGTTTAATGACCTAAAAACCAACCAGAGTGAGTGGAAGTTTTGATTGAAGAAGTTGTGAGTTTTGTGATTGTATACAGGAAATGATTGGTCAGATGCTCGTGAGATTTTGACTGGAAAACACTGCCTTAAACTTCAACACCATTATCTCTAACTAGACTTGGTTCCTGACATCATCATGCAAATTATACACACCATCAACACAATCCAAATTTCAATGTTTCATATCATTTTCTTGTATGCAATCCTGGCTTTTTTTACCTTTTAATCAGGTAATTTTGGTAGAAGGTTGTCACCATTTAAATAGATCTAAGTTTGAATGCGTCTGATTTGAGAAATTTTACCCTCAGACAATAACGAGAATTTGTTAATGTTATTGTGGAAGTATTTGTACGAAAATGAGTAGGTTTTCATTAATTTAAAGTCCTAACTTTCTTCCCGATGCTATTCAAGTCGTATTACTATTAAGACAATTCTTCCTAATGTTGACTCCATTAAGACAATCGTAACTAAGTCAAACATAATCACGAAAGCTTTGTAAAGACATGATAGTGATATCTTGAGGTAGTCTCGTTTTTGTCTGCCTAAGTTTGGACTCTTGAAAAAGTACGGTGTTTGACTAACAGGAAAGATCATTTCCATTACTGATATGCTCAATAAGTTGCATCTTTTATTGTTCGAGTTTGGAAAAAAAGGTAAACTTATTAATCCCTTATCTTTATTTATTTTACTGAAAGTTGGGAATAAAATTGAGGATAAGCTATTGATGCCGTTCAACCCTATGACTACAAGTCCCATCTCGGTTGCAGCACCTCAGGATTGATAGGTGAGAGAAGTTTTTAGAGATTTTTGCGAGAGAAGGGTGTAGGATGGTGCCAATGACCTGCGTGGAGCATGATAGGTATGCTGCGGGTTCGCAGTTTATCACTCATACAATGGGTTGTTTTTGTTTAATAACAATGCTCTAGAGCAATTAGAGAGATTGGATATGGCGTTTGTGGCGATTAAGGAGGAGTTGTTTAGTATTGCATAAGTATTACAGTAAGCAATTGTTTGGGAATACAGATGAAGTTGAGGTCTTGGATGGGGGAAGTAGAAGCTGTAGAGGTTGATTACTAATGGTGCTCCTTCAGATTCTCCCAGCCATATAGTGAATTGATAAGTAGCTTGAGAAGAGATGTTTGATATCCATGGTATGAGGTTCTTTACTTGTATTTTGCTGCACGAGTTTCAGAAATGACACCTTTCAAATTGTTGCTTAATTCAATTTAGATTTTGTGAAGATATGTTGCTAGAAAGAAATTTTGTCAAACAGCTTTGTTGCAATCCATACTTTCCTAGCTTTGTACTCCGAATGTTGTACTAGAAGATATTATTATCTTTTTAATTGTTCCAAAATATAGTTTTCTTCTACCAATAAATATGTTGAATTAGTTATTTTTCATTCTAAATTTATATTTTCAAATTAAATATTGACATCGTTAGGAGAGACATGGATTCATGCATCACATGCATGACAATACAGTGGAAAAGTCAAAATCTAAATTCCTACCCATGACTTCCCCGAAATTCCAGAAACACAGATGCATGCATAGACAGATCATAAGAACATGAAATTTAAACACTTGTACCTTTTCGATACTCCTTTTTTTATTCTTCTCCTTGTTTGAGTTGTAGCAAACACTAAACCCTTCCTTGATCACCCAAAAACACGCAAAGATGAAGAAGAAGCAGTGTGAGAGGGTGGTTAGAGCACCAAACTTGATAAATTCCAAGTAGATGCTCAAATGGAGAGAGAGATTAAGAATATCTTGTGTGCAATTAGATTCATGCAACAATTGAATAAATTACATAAAGAAGACTCAAGACTACTTCTCTGTCACTCTAGAACTCTTCTAGACCCCTTATCCTCTCACTTAAGTGTGTTTGTGACTAGTTAGCTCTTTTGTACATAAGTGAAGAACTCACTTATGTACATCTGTCGAGTCTTGGATCACGATCGTGTCCTACTGAAAAACAATTATACATACTATGTTTTTTATCTGATCTTTTATGCGCGTGACCTTTAGGTTTCCGGTTATCTTGGGCACTTGAATTAACTCTTAATTAAAACAAATCATGAAGGATTTTATGATGTCAAATTACCGGAATATAAGTGGATTAACACACGAATTCTTCGATAGTTAATTATCTGACTTACGAACCTTTCCATAGACAATTATCGTGTAATTCGTCCTTTCACCATACGATACGCCACTTGGTTCGGAGTATGGGCTATGTGTCAACTCCCACTAGACTGACTACGTCACATCTAGTACAAGTAATGTTAGTTCTTATCCTAGGATTTCATTACTCTAAGTGTTTTTGAAGACTCTCTTCATGACACATAACTACTCTGGCTAGAGATTCCTGAGTAATGACTTCAACAAGAAGCCGTGAGTATCATCTCCTTCTTTCAGGAGTAGTGAATCCTTTATTGACTACCCAATTACTTTCGAATACCAATAGTTGTACCCAATCACCACCTAATGAGTGACCTCATCTTAAGGTAATAAGGAATGATGTCACAGCACAGGATCAGTATTCAAGATATCCTTGAGTAACTCAAGTCTAAGGATGTTTGCACCATTGCTATGATTAGATTAATCATTGACATTTGATAGATCATCCATATGATAATCTCATAGCGGGTCATTCGATGTATTTACTACTCTTAGTAAGTATCTACATATTAACTCTAAACATATGAAGCTTACAGTTTGTGAGATCCACTGCTTGATCAAATTAAAGAGTATAACATGTGCTAGTCTATTCGGATTAATAATGTCCTATCTTATTAATCATACGACTAAGGATAATTTAGATACTAACATAATTGCACATGATAGGAAACTCATTATCATGATCTCATCATGATTTCCTTCATGTTATTTTTTGTATTATGGACTTCATTAATTTGATTTAAGATCGACATCAATTCATAAATAAAAAGTTATTTTTTGCTTTATTAATCAAAATAAAGTTTGTACAAAAATACTAAAAGTGATTGTCTTTATAACACTACTCTAATAGGCATTACATTATTATTAGAAATTTTTAGGAATAAACCAAACTAAATAATACATATTCTATATATTCTTCATCTATTCTATTCGTAAAGAATCACCATTCTATCTCTTATTTATTTATGCAAGTAAACCAAACACCTTCGTACAAAATTTAGGCATTTGTCTTTAAAGAGATGGAATGAAACAAACATGTCTATGAAAATGCAGACTATTACACTTTGGCAAAAAGATGTTATTTGAATGTAATAAATTTTAAGAAATGTTTTTTTAAAAGTTTTTTAATGTACGACATTCTTATTAGAGTCTTTCTTACTGTTAATGAAAATTTGAGCTGACACATTCAAAATAAATCACATTTAGACACATCTATTCTTATTTGAGTTTATCTAAACACGTATAAAAAAATGAAAAACAAAAGAAAGAATAATCTCTTTAACTTAAGGGTTCTTTGCATTCCATTTTAGTTGTTTGAAATTTTAATTGCATTTTCTTCTCAATTTCAATTACTTCACTTTGTTAACAAAGATAACTTCTTCTACTCCTATTTCCTCTTAACTCAAGTCTTTGTTTAACAACACCTATTTTTCTGTAACATCTCCTTCTCTCTTAATAAGTAATTGTTAATTTGTGTTCTTCTGTAAAAGGTCGCCTTTTCAACCTTAAGTTCATACTTGTCTCAGAATTCCCAAACTTCCCTTGAAAATTACTACAATTATGGTAGCCGTAGTACACATCTAGGGCACAGGTACGCCAAAGCCTTTGTCCTTCTCCAAAGCAAACAGAGATATCCTCAGTAGTGCCCTAGACATCTACACGTCTTACACGTTTTTTAATATATACATACTCGGTCAGCATACATTATTTGAACCTAATCCTATGCAATAAAAATACTATTCTTTTTAATATCTGTCTCCATCTATTTGTTAACATGTCCAATTTTGTAACTAATCCTCGTTCGAAGGTATCAAGCATGGAATCTGCTGTTACATCAATACGATTTTACGGATAACATTATTAAATTCTCTGATAGTGATTTTCGGAATTCTAAATAGACATTGACCTGAAAATAGGTTTACTTGATATATTTTGTTGGCATGCATAGTCTAAAAAAACCGTATTCTAATACGACTCTTTAGAAGAGAAAAAAAACAAAACAAAACGAGACGTAATTCATTATAGATTGAAAGCATAGCGGCCACGCCACGCCACGACGCCACGCCACGACGTCAATTTGTGACGTGTTGATAAAATTATAAACGGTCAATGCTCAACCTACCAAGTCAATGAATTTGTATGCATTATAATATATAAGCTCTTTTAAAGTGATGATTGTGTTTAGAATCTGTTAACCTTAAACTAATTGACGAAGAGTCATAAATCATTAAGTTATGGTTTATGCCCCTTTTTAAAACGATATTAAAGCTTATAGAAAGTCAAATAGTAACCATTTTTCTAAAGTTCAGCAACTTTTCATCCTGGAAATTTTTAGAAGTGCTATGGACCATGTCTTCATTAAAAAAAAAACATAATTCTTTAATTACCATACATTTACATTAAAAAAAAGAATTGGGTTTGCTTTATCTTCCTTTTTCAAGTGACTGATCTTGGGTTGGACAGGAAAAGTTCTTGACAACTAACTTATAGGCCCTGTTTGGCAATCAGCTGATTGCATTAGTTGTTAGCTGATTCTATCAACTGTTAGCTGATAGCTGATTCTATCAGTTGATTTGACCAGCTGATTAGATTAGTTGTTTGTTAGAGATGTTTGGTAAAATTAGTTGTTTAGTATTAACTGTTTATGTGTAAAATGACTTATGAGGATATGACTTTAAAAAAATTATAAGGGAATAAATATTATATATCTTAGTATTTCGTTGAATATTTTTATAAGAATTTAGATTTTAGAAAAAGTCATGTTTACCTGTATTGTTTCATCATCTATAAGAAATTTATGCAACTCTTTCTATTTTTAAGAGCAAAGAATTTACTTTAAGATATAAAATTAAAAATGATATTGTTTTAAAATTAAGCTCATTCTAAAATGATGTAATTTTAATAGCTATTTGTTAAGGAATTGGATGTCAAACCCTATTCTACTCATTAACAAGCCTAATTTCGCTATTTCTAGCTTGAGATTCATGACGTTGAAGCGTATTCTCTAGACCACAAGTCGTCTGGTAGTAGAAACGCATGCCTCGTCAATGAACGAAGAGCAATAGGAGAACATAAGATGACAAAACACACACACACAAACTAGTAGGAAAGGGTACAGTTGGGTTTTGATACATATAATTTTAGCTGTTGGATGAAAACGCTAATATACATCAGCATTTTCATTTTCAGCTGTTTTCCTTCAATTAGCTGATGAAAAAGCTATTCTCCAAACAATGTTATTAACTGTTTGAAGAGTCAAATAGCTAAAATCAACCAATTAGCTAAAAAAATAGCTGATTGGTTGGTAACCAAATGAGGCCATAATGATTTGGGTTATAACATTTCTTTTAGTTAAAAAAAAAGTGCACATTAATCAAACAAAATTAAGTACTAACTAGATTAAAAAAAGAACCACTATTATCATAGAAAATGAAAGGTTTTAAAGTTGTAATAATCTTGAGAGTGAGATATAAATAAGTTAGCTAAGAGTGATATACTATTAAGTATAAGATGGAAAATTAATTATTTAGAAAGAGAATTTCTACAGAGTTAGATCAATTTCTTGCAAGTGTGACAGGTTATGATGCTACCTTTTACATAAAAAGGTAAATCCACTTGTAATTTAACCTTTTTTGGGCCCCAAATAGGCTGATTTGATTGACGGATAACATTAACTGTTTATTAAAGATGTTTGGTAAAATTAGCTGTTTAGTATTAATTGTTTAAGTGTAAAATGACTTATGAGGGCATGACTTAAAAAAAAAGGTCACGATTAGATATTTAATTTTAAAAAATTAAGTTTTTAACTATAATAAAAAGCATAGAACATTCATAAAAATTTTGTCACCGTAGCATATTTTTTATTTTGTAACTAGAAAACTTATTTCATTAGTAATTTTTTTTTGTTACTAATATAATACATTCTCCCAAGTTTTGTAACTAAAAACTTACTTCATTGTAAAAAAATGTATCACTTTAGAATACATGCATGATTTTTAGTTATGCATGATTTTTAGTTTGAATTATACTACAGTGAGATGTCATTGTAGCATAATCTAAACTAAAATTATGCTACCTAATTAATTTGAATTATGCTACAATGACATGCATAATGTCACTATAGCATTATTCAAACAAAATTATGCTGCAATGTTATCACAACATAGTTTTAATTATGCTACAGTGACATCCATAATGTCAATGCAACATAATTAAAATAATTCAAAAATTATGAAAGGAAGGTATAATTGATTTTTTACGTATTACACTTTCAGCTAAACATTAAAACACTCCTATACAGGTGCTTTTATAAAATCATCTGGTTGGGGTTAAATCTGCCAACTAATCAGCCATTCATCAAACACATTCATTAGTTTTTTTAATATGGTCAAATAGCTAAAAGGTGTCAATTAGCTAAAGTACAGCTAATAAGTTGTTTACTAAATGAGCCCTTTAATTATTTTGTCATATTCAATTTAAATATTGTCAACATTTAAGATAGACAGATAGAAAAGACAATGAGTAGGACAACATACCCAGAACAAAAACAGTTGTGTAAGTATACACAAGGTCGTGTATGTAATGCACCACTACTATAGAGCATATGCCCAAATATCCAGAGGACATTCAAGAACATACCCTATGAAAATGACATATTAGAGTAATCACATCAACTTATTATGACATCATATAGAACATAAGTATTTCCAAAGATCAAAACTCCTCATTTTATGCACAAATGAAACTTACTTACATTGTTATTACATTTCATAATCCATGTTTATACATAACATAACATTTGGGAGTTTAAAGTTATATACAAAAAGTTCAACATGAGAGGAGAAGCTAAACAAAAGTATTCTATCTAGACTCCGCAGGTATCAGCTGACTAGACCTTTGAGCCATTCTTGTTTCCAAAATTGACAGTAGTAGACTTTTATTAAATTGTCTTAGAAGCTAGGTCTTCTCAGTACCTGAAAATTAACGTTGTAATTTTAATGAGTTTGTGAACTTAGTAAGTAAACCATCATCGATGTGCTCACTCAAATCAGAACATAACATCACAGGCATATAACCAAATTCAACAAATGTATCACATTATTTAGAATCAAATCCCATATATATAAATGCAAATGCACATGTGACTCCACTTTCATTTTTACTTTTTTGTGACCGAGCGTCTATTTGACTGTCTCGTATCTGTTATGGATACCAAGCTCATTTTATAACTGTCTCGTACTCATTGTGAATACCAGGCTCCTTAATAACTGAGCCTGTGACTCTTTATGCACATTTCCTAAGTTTAAGCTCTTTTTCACATTGGTCACTCCGGTCACAACTCCTTTTTCTAATCATGTATAACAATATGAATATTTGAACAATGAGGGCCAGTAAAAACCACTCTCCAAAACTTTGTAGGTTATCCTCTTTACTCCAAAATGTCCTCCACACGCATACGAATGGCAGAAGACTAAGATCGAAGATGTTTCACTTTCAAGCACACACCTCCTTATGACTTGACCCGCGCAGTGCCTCCATAGATACAGATCATCCCAAACGTAGTACTTCGCTTCATTCTTCAACATATCCCTATGAGACGTTGATAAACCAGTAGGTAATTTGTTAGTAACTAAGAAATTTACAATATTCGCATACCATGGTGGTGTCAAATTGGAAGAAAATAATTTTTTATCTATAAATGTATCTTGTAAAGGGATGCCATCTTCTTTTTTGATCATGCGGCTGAGGTAATCAGCAACCAAATTTTCTGCCCCTTTTTATCTCTTATCTCCAGGTCGAATTCTCGAAGGAGGAGAATCCATCTAATCAGCCTTAGTTTTGCTTCTTTCTTCGTGAGAAAATATCGTAAAGCTACATAAACAGAATAAATAATCACTTCAGCACCAAACAAATATGATTGAAATTTTTTCAAAACAAAAACCATAGATAAAAGTTCTTTTTCGATCGTCGAATAATTTAATTTAGCTAGATTATGAGTCTTCGAAGCATAATAGAAGGAATACAAAGCTTTGCCCACTCTTTGTCCTAGAACTGCACTTATTGCATAATTGTTTACATCACACATGATCTCGAAGGGAAGGCTCCAATCTAGTAGTTGAATCACCGGTAGAGATGTCAACAGCTCCTTAAGTTTGTTAAAGGCTTCCTTACACTTATCATTGAACTCAAAGCAAACATCTTGTTGTAAGAACTTGCATAATGGTGCTGCTATCTTTGAAAATTTCTTAATGAATCTACGATAAAAACCTACATGAACAAGAAAACAATACACTTCCCTCACATGTGAGGGGTAAGGTACAAAAGAAATGAGATCAACTTTAGATTTATCTACATCTATATCCCTAGTAGATATAACATGTCCTCAAATTATACCTTGGTCTATAATAAAATGGCATATTTCCTAATTAAGCACGAGGTTAGTTTTAATGCATCATTATTAATGCATCATTATAAGATAAGAGCAAGATTCTTAAGGAATTCATCAAAGGAAGAACCATAAATGGTAAAATCATCCATGAATATCTCAATGATTTTCTTAACATACTTGGAAAAAATGCTCATCATATATCTTTGGAATGTGGCGGGTGCATTGCATAATCCAAATAACATCTTTTAGTAAGCAAATGTACCGAATGGGCATATCAAGGTGGTTTTTTCTTAATCTCCCAGTGCAATCGGTATTTGATGATAACCTAAAAGGCCATCTAAAAAATAATAATGCTCATAACTAGCCAATCTCTCAAGCAATTGATCAATAAAGGGAAGGAAAAAATGGTCTTTACGAGTCACTGAGTTCAATTTCCTATAGTTAATACAAACTCGCCACCTAGTTTGCACTCAGGTGGGAACCAACTC
This sequence comes from Erythroxylum roraimae, assembly GCA_027568915.1. NCBI lineage: Eukaryota > Viridiplantae > Streptophyta > Magnoliopsida > Malpighiales > Erythroxylaceae > Erythroxylum > Erythroxylum roraimae. The sequence continues at coordinate 4,061,668 of JAOSBL010000007.1, forward strand.
ATCTTCATAATTGGTCACTATTATTTTAGAATTCTTTGGAACCCCCTGAACAGGGCTTATCCACTTATTGTTGGAGATTAGGTAATTAACTGCAGCATCAAGAAGCTTCAACGCTTGCATCTTCACGACTTCCATCATCGGAGGATTTAACCTACGTTGAGCTTTCCTTATGCAATTGACATCTTCCTCCAACAAAGTACGATGCATGCATATAAAAGGGCTTAATCTTTGGATATCTACAATTGTCCATCCAGTAGCCTTCTTATGCTCCCTCAACACTCAAACTAGCTTGTCTTTTTGATCTGAAGTCAACTCCACCGAAATGATAACTGAGAGAGTCTGCTTATCTCCTAAATAAGCATACTTGAGGTGTTTGGGGAGTGGCTTTTGTTCCACTTTAGGTGCCTGCACATTAGAAGGTAAAAACTTCTGGTAAGATTCAGGTAAATGCCTAGAGGCTGAATCATACCTTTTTGAAGAGTATTCCAATGATTCCAAGGTAGCTGCCATTTCAATCAGCTCTTCTCCCACTTCAACATCATTGTTGCCTTCTGATTCCATACGCTCAGCTAAAACTATTTATAAATGATCCTCGCAACTCAATTTAAACATTTCCTAGACTAGAGGATCAATCACTTCAACAGAGAAAAAGAATGATCATCATAAGGATGTTTCATGGCATCATAAATGTTAAAATAAATCACTTCCCCATCAAATTCCATCATGAGGGTGCCCTCACGAACATCTATTGTAACATCCCGCCCCCAAAGGAGGGGCTAGGACCCGATTTTGTATGTGGGTGAGTTCAAAATGAAACTATGGG